>KK115706.1:81264-233833 GCA_000611955.2 Stegodyphus mimosarum
TTATAGGCGGATTGGGATTGGAAAAGACAGGACTCGATTCGGGATGACTTATTATATGAATTTTGTGGTTTTCCATAGCGAAGAGAAAAAGATTCAGGTCCGACCGCCCCACCCACCACGGAGCCCAACAAGGGAACACAGATTCCTGTGTTAGGGCTAGCCAGACCTATACGCAAACTGAAGCCCCACAGTCGGCTTTCCCGAAAGCAGGAACTCCCGAGAGCTTATCCCCAAGCCACTGACACAAGGACTAGTGACCAGCCGATTGACACCCGTGAGGACGACAAGGTGCCACCCGTTTAGCTGAAGCAGAGGCCAAAGCAGTGTGTTGGGGACAGTACCTCGCCCCTCAACTACCAGGACCCTCCTTTCCAGCGACACGGGTCTCCACGCACGGCAAACACGTGGGCAGTTTTCTCGCCACTTCAGAACCAGAGACAAGGGCTGTTCCAGTCTGTCATGGCAAGCCCCAAACTCCGAAGAGAAAAACCACAAGGGAGAAAGGAAGGAAGAAAGCTTCAGCTCAGAGGAGATGAGACGGAAAAGAGGACAGATCACTGGGCTCCAGGATCGTGACACCCATCTCATCAAGAAAATGATCCCCTGAAGGGCTAGGGTACCTCGGGATTGCCACACCCGTACTCACAAAAGTGAGCCCCTGAGGGGTTAAAGTAACTTTGATATTTTCACTTGGTAGCAAATAAAATGGAGAAATTGTGATCTGCATGCTTATGTCTACCTGAACAGTAACTACCTGGATGCAGGTTTGCAGCTATAAGGCATTCAAAGGATATCAGTGAGAGGTTAGCAGACCAATATCAAGCAGGAGCTACATTATTCATGCCATGACATCTCACTAACGAATACCTCTGAAGCTTAATTTTCTGATCAGTTTTAAGAACATTTCTTGCACAACAAAGCAAATGGGATAGAGGATATAAATTCGGTTCTTGATATTATCACAACCCTGGTGGAAACGGCAGCAGCTCCACAATATTAGGATAGTCATCATTAATGTTTGTGTTACTGTTGATGCTTAGTTGGACGAGGAAGGGAGATTTTGGGGCAATTCCAATCCTCCTTCAATTTCTCTATCCTCAGTACAATGCATCAAATAACATGCTGTCAAAAGAGCTTCGTCTAATATTTAAAAGGTTGTGAATGCTTAATTTGCTTCATAACTTTTTCAGATTTAAAGACATTTTTATCTTTGGTTTCATGTTGAACATCATTTCGGTTTCAAATGAAGTACTATTTTTCTATGACATTTGTGTGGTTTCTTTATAATGTGCTATCAACTGTTTGTATACCAATTTAATGACTACAGCAGCGGTGTAAGATTATTTGAATTTGGCTGTGTTATTTAGAAATCTCCTAGCTATGGGGTACGGTACACTTTTGGTTACTTTGGTACACATTGAAGGTCATGTGCATGATAAGATAAAGAAAATTAAGCTAAAGAAATTTGGAATTTCTTTTTCTTTTTTTTCATTATGCACATGACCTTGAATATTTCGGATGATCTTTGGAATTTACATGTTATCCAGAGAAGTGTATTATTACAATTATCAGTCTCATGAGCCAACTTGCAAGCACTTTGCACGCATCAGATTGCCACTGCATGAAGTTTTCAAATGCCCAAATCTCTGGCATTAAAAACACTGTATTGGATTGTGCACATATGACTTTACCTTGTTATGCAGATGGACTGCTTTGATGAAATCTGGCATATACCTGAAGTTTGAAAGTCAGGGTATATGTTTTGTATCAAATTCACCATCATATTTTTATTCATTTTGTATGGCAGACATATTGAGCTTTTTTAAGTCTTTAACCATTTCTTCCTCTGTTATGGAAAGAGGTTCTAATATTATCCCTCAAGAAAAATTTTAGTTATAAGGAAAGTCTGCGACTTTCGTGGTTCAAGAACATGTAAACTTTGATAGCTAAATAGACTGTTAAGCATTTCTAGTTTCAACTAGGAGGCTACAACTATGGAGTTTCTTGATCTATCTAAGTTTACCAATCGCAGATGTCACATACTCATTTATTAGGAAACTCCCCACTTTCAATGCTAATCACTAAAAATTTATAATTTTCCATCGTTTCATTTGCAATTCCCTTAGTTTTAGATTTTTTAAGAAGCGATATATTGGAAACATTACTTGAAGTTTATGCAAGAGCCATTTCTGAGATGATAAAGGATTTGGACCCAGTGGCTTTACCCACCAGCGAGTCCAAAAAGAGGCTGCAGATCCCAGCACCACGACTAACCAAGTCTATACACCAAATGAAATCCCCAACAGTCAGCTTTGTTAAAAGTGGGAATTTTCACATGTTTATCTCCAAGCCACTGACACTAAGAACTAGTGATCACCTGACTGACATTAGTGGGGACAGCTATGTGGAGACAATACTTTGCTCCTCAACTATCAGGATTTTCTTTTTCAGCAGTATGAATTTCAATTCATACGTAGTTTTCTCACCATGGTAAGACAGACACAAAAAAGTTTAACTGCATCTCATAGTCAGCCTCATACTTAAAAGAGGAAGCGACAAAGGAGATAGTTTGGGGAAGGGGGAAAGCAAAGAGGAAAGATCACTGGGGATCTGGGATTATGAAAACAATTCAAGGTGAATCCCCTGACGCGTCTCCATCTGCTATACTTTAGCTGGGCATACTAGGGTAGCCTTCATGCCTAGGGTGGCTTTACCAGAACTAGACTTTAAGTGTACTTTGCTCATTTCACTCTTTGAAACACACACACAGCCTGCCACAAATGAAACAGCATAGCAAGATTGGGGAGGGGAGTGGCACTATTGAAAGAAAAAAAGTAGTGAAAGCTAAAAACTTTTATTTACACCTTTTTATTTACCAAATTATAAATACCTCAGATAAGAACAAATTACTGGATCATGAAGCCCTGAGATTATCACAACCAGTGACTGGAGCACTTTGCCAGGCCTGTCATTTCAGTTTCACAAGACTGATTTCGTTTATCTGATTATAACAGAGAATTCAAGAGCTTTCTTCCTAAGGGTAAGGATGCCTTCACAGATGTCTTTCTAAGGGAAACTGGCTCAGATCAGTGTTACACATGGAGAAAACCACAAACCCATGAACCAGCCTATTCTTCTGAAACTGAACATAGGTCAAACAACCAGTGTTCAGTAACTTGCCACTGGGCTCGTTCTTTAGAAATAAAATTTGGTAGAGAGCTACTACGATTAGCTTACTGCCACTATATGATTGTGCTTTCTTTGCACCTAGGACTAGCTAGTTTTTTCTTTAAATATTTCAAAACTGGAATGGCAAAGAAGAGATTTCACAGTCTCAAAATAGATGTAGAGACCGATTACTTTAAAGAAAATGCACTAGAATATTTATCTCAAGTAGATTACAGTAAATTGCAGGCTAGAGACAACTATCTAAAGCACAGGTTCCCAATGTGTGCGATAACGCCCCCTTGTGGGGGTTTGAGGATTTCAGGGGGCGATAAAAGATCAAGAAATAATTAAGGGGCGTGGGAAGATTAACCAAACACAATCTAAAAAAGACTTAAAAATCACGCTGATAATTCATTTCTACAATGTGTGCGAAAATTCACATATTTCAATATGAGACTTCACTGTTGAGAGAAAGAGATACCTCTCTAGTATATATGGCTCTGTGGCTGCACATGCGAAAACTAGCAACCTGTCTTGCCAATTTGGCAAGATACACTCCTCGCGGCAACCCTGAAGCTAGCCTATTTCTCTCTCACGGAAAACTCTTCACTCGTTCTCTCTCTCTCTATCGTTCATTGCAGCACGTACTGCGTACAATGAAAACGGCATTTGTACGCATTAATATTTTGCTACTTATATTATTTAACCGGCAGTATACCTTGCAGCTCCCTTAACTAGGATCAAGTATAAGATCAAGTGAAAAAAACCCATGTCGGAAGCAAAAACAAAGAGGCAGCAGTATAGTGTGGATTATATAAAATACGGATTTATCGAAAACCCCTCAAATCCATCATTGCCAATGTGCCTTACTTGTCAAAAAACATTTTCGAATGGAGCGATGAAACCGTCTAGGCTTTAAGATCATCTTAATAAAATGCATCCAGATAAGATAGACAAAGATATAACCTATTTTCTAGACATAAAAAAGAAGTTTGAAAATCAGCCAACTATATCAAAATTATTTTCATCAGCTTCTAAACAAGACGATGACGTACTTCGAGCTTCATACAATATCTCATTGTTGATTGCTAAAACAGGCAAGCCTCATACTGTTGGAGAAGATTTAATTTTACCAGCAGTTAAAGAAGAAATAACCACCATGCTTCATAAACCAGCTACAGATATTATCCGAAAAATTTCTTTGAGAAATAATTCTGTGCAAAGACGAATTGATGAGATGGCTGAAAACACTGAAGAATCATTGTGCAATTATCTGCAGACCAATCAATTTTCAATTCAGCTGGATAAGTCCACTTTACCAACCAATGAAGCATTGTTATTGTCATACGTGAGGTTTATCAAAGATGAAAAAATATGTCAAGAAATGTTGTTTGCTACCAATTTAGAAATAGATACAAAAGGAGAAACCATATTTGATACACTGGAAAAGTTTTTTGACTAAAAGGAAATTCCTTTTAATAATATTTTGTCAGTTGCTATAGATGGCGCACCAGCTATGACAGACATCACAAAGGCTTCATAGCATGCTTAAAAAATAAAGTTCCTGATGTTCTTGCTGTGTATTGTGTAATTCATCGATAGCATTTGGTTGCGAAAAATTTGAGCGAACGGCTCTATACATCACTGCAATATGTTATGAGAACTGTTAATAAAATCAGAAGCAACTAGTTGAATGACAGATTATTTAGTCAACTTAGCATTGCAAATGATGAAGATTTCAACCAATTGCTGCTTCACACAGAGGTACAGGCTTTCAAAAGGTACTTGTTTGATTCGAATTTACAATATGTTTGAATCTGTGATAGAGTTCCTAGGATACAAAGACACGGAATTGCGTGACAACCTCATCGCATCAAAGAACGATATTACGTACTTAGCAGACCTCTATAAATTGTTTAATGATGTCAATCTCCAACTTCAAGGAGAAGACTTAAACTTGATTAAGACTAAAAATAGCATTGCTGCTTTCGTATCCGAACTGCTATTATATAAAAGAAATATAGGCAGACATGAATTCAATAACTTCCCGTGTTTATCAGCAGTATCTTTCAAGCATTACGACTTGCTTGTTTACTGTCAACACTTGGAAAAATTCTACAGTGACTTCAAGGATTGATTCCAGGACATTTTAAACATGGACATACTAAACTGGGTTTTGGATCCTTTTTTCAATGTCAACACAGCAGGATTATCTCAGTTAGAAGAACTAATAGAACTGACGACAAATGAGAAATTAAAAATTAAATTCAAGAATGTGGACATAAAGGTATTACACATTATGTAATGTTTTACTTAACATATTACATACTGTCAGTTTTCAACAATACTACTTATTACATTTTGTTCTTGGTTACTTTAAAATGTATAAGGATAAGACAAATTTTATTTATTCATTTTGCTAAGAATATGAGAAAGTAAAAATGAAATACTTCTCCAAGACTTCTCTTTTTCAAAGCATTAAAATCACATATACAGAGTGTTTCAGAACTATTTATTGTTCATAAATGTGCATAGAGGTCCAAAACATGATAACAGGCAATAATCATATGGGGACACAGGTTGAAAGGCAAGAGGTTCCTGAATGTCGGGAAGAAATCTGGCCACGATAAACGGTTAGAAAGGATAAGGAGACATACTCATACACCTATTCATGTGTATGAACGAGAAGCAGTAAGACACTACTCAAACAGTGAAATGACATATATGAACCTCGTTTATCCGCTAGCTAATTGCAATTGAACAGTCTCTTGCGAACTGTAGTTATCGCAGTTTCCCAAAAGATGTATCCCTTTGTCATGAGATGTTCAGACATCTGCATAATCAATTGTGTGAAACAGGAAGATTCAAAGCAGAAACGAATAGTATTAGTGTTGAGAGACAAATGTGAACACTTCACTTAGAATAGCACATGCTGATCAAGTGCTTTTGTGTGCTGTCTGCTTCACATGACAATTAGTGAGAGAACCAAACTGCTATACATGAAAGCTTAACTCCAATTCAAATACTGAAGCTGTTCTAAGCAGCACCCTACATGATGGTGGCCATTAATGAGGCATAATTCAACACACAGGTAAAGAAGGAAGATACTGAAAGGCTTTTTGCTTTGCATTCTTCTTACTTTTAATGCCATCTTAAACTTTTCAACATATCCAAGAAGAAATGAATGCACCTCTCCGCTGAAGAAATCTGCATGATCTTTCCATCATGAAAGCCCCAAATCAAAACAGTACTCACCCTTCTGCACTATCCAGAATCAACTAATGCACTTCCGCGCTTATGTCGGAAACAAGATATGACACAACACGATCCAGAGACAAGAACTTGAGGTACGTTCTCACATTTACACATATCTTACCGCAGCATCTGGCACATCTTGCATGAGCATGAGTAGCAGCCACACCACTTATAAAGCATGAAAGCTCTGTCCACCGGCTATTACCAGCAACATGTGGACTTCACACATTAGTTTCTTAAGCAGATAACTGCAATCTCCAACTCTGCAGCTCATGCGTTGTTTACAGATGAAGTAATGTTTACACTAGAAGGCATGTGCAATGTGTGTAATCTGTATGTACAGGCACGGCAATCTGAGAGCCACATGGCCCCATGCTTATCAATGTCACTGCAGTATCTGCTGGCAGGTCTGCTTGATGACAGAATGATTGGCCCTTACATGCTTCCATCAAGACTGGATGGAATGAGTTATCGTTCGTTCCAGGCACACGTCCTATTGGAATTGCTGAAAGATGTACCTCTCCAAGTGTGATAGTGCATGTGGTTTCAATCTGTTTGTGCTTCAGCACATTTCTTTTGTATTGTCTGCCAGCATCTGGATGATATGTTGCAATGGACGAGCTGCATTTATCCCATGACCACCTCCATCATCAAACCTCTTCCCCTACTGATTTCTTTTTTTTTTCCTTTTTTTTTTGAGAGCTATCTGAAAAGTCTAGTGTATGAAACTTGTCAAATCAGACATGGACCCATGGGTACCCATCATTGCAGCAAGTGATGTTGCTGATACATCTAGCATTCTTACAAACATTTGTTGATCAATACATCCTCACTACAAGGCATGTGCTAAATCTGCAGGCCACAACTTTGAACACCTTCTTTAAGAGTTTCATTTCAAACAATACAATTGTGTATACTTTTCTTGTTCTAATAAATTCTCATTATTTGTGACCTGTCTTGCATCTTTTTGTCTCTGTGGTTGTGCAGCATGTTGGAGTTGTACCTATGTTTTTATATGATTATTGCCTGCTAACATGTTCTGGACCTACATGCACATTTCTAAACAATAGTCCTGAAACAACCTATATGTTTAAACTGCATTTCAGAGTTCTGAGATCTCTTAGCACTGAACCTTCAATAAATATTGGCTTACATTGTGCACTTAAATAAGAAGAGGCCTTTACATTTTGTTAAAGTGAAAAAACATATGTTAATAAAAAATAATTCACTTGACTGCAATACACTTCTTACTCTATCATGTTAGAATCCATAACTTGAATTTCAAACACAAACTCTTCAAATCGCTGACCTAATGCTCCAAGGATTGTGAAAACTACATCTAATTTCCGTTGCCTTTCCAGCAATTCTGTTGCCAGTTCCATAAATTTATGAATATAACTGCACACTCCAGGATGCAGACATTTCTGAAGACAGAAGAGAAAAAATGCATTAAGTCAGAAATTAAAATTCAATATACTTTTACCAGAGTTCTATGCATGATCAGTAATAACAGGAATAGGAAAAACAACAAAAGTGAGCTACAGAGAAAAATTTTTTAAGTTTCTTGATAGAAAAAAAATGTCACATTATGAAGATTGTATCATAACACTATGCAAATTATGACAGTCTCATTTTAATCATATGATACAAAAGCTAGGTAAAGGAAAAATGGTCTACTGAGTTAACTTTTGCAACTTTTTGATGCACACAAAACTAAATTACTTCCACTACAATTATATGAGAAAAGAAGCAAGAAGGAATTTGAGATACTATATAAAGTCCGATATCCAGTCTCACTGGGACTTTGGTGATTCTAGATTTGGGATTTTTCTGAGTATTAGATCATCACATAAATCTGGTAAGATGACATGCAGAAATTACAAAATTAAAATAGGAAATAGCGATTTATGAAAAAAGCATTTATGACCTTAAGGGAATAAAAATTTACAAAATAAGCTCAAAAAAGCATTTATGACCTTAAGGGAATAAAAATTTACAAAATAAGCTCAAAAAATTATTTATTTGCTTTATTAAATATCCCTTTCAATGCAAATTGTTTAATTTGCTGCTTTTTTGTGTGCTAATACTTTCTCTTTAATTCTACATGTTCAAATCCCTTAAATGCCACATCGAGAATTTCCTCTGAAAAGTCAATTGAAATTTTTTCATGCTCCACAATATCTCAGTCTTTTTTTTCACTGTCAATAGTGATATTTTCTGGATTTAGAATCATATTACATATTTAAGCCATCCAATATTTGAATCATGACTGGGAGCATTATCGTTGCAATGAAAAACTTGAATTGCATCAGCTTCACTTAGTACTACTTCTCCACATTGCTTCACAATTTACACCGATTGGAAAATTTTGCCTTTTGTTTGCGATATCCAAAATGTTCAAATTCACACCTACATCATAAAGCTTAGCTAACATCCACTATACACTACTGACAATCTATAATGAGATTGGTGACGTATGGTTCAATATATCTTCTCTTGCTTCAGTTGCATGCTGATGAAGTTAGGCCAGAATTATATTAGTTATTTATTATACTTACATTTATTTCTTGGATATGCTTAAGGTTTATCTCTAGGGCAGGCACTAGATATTTTGTGGTCCAATACAGTATCGGCAGGTCCAAAATTCTGCTGCCAAGCACCTCCCTAAATTCTAAAAATTTTGCTGCCCCTAAATTTTGCATTGCCTTAAATTCTAAAGATTTTCTCATCCTTTACTTTTATTACTTGGTGATTCTCTTAAATTCTAAAAATTCTGTCTTCCCTAAATTCTGCTGCCTGGTGCAGCCACACCTGCTCGGGCATGGGCTTACCTGAATAAACAAATCAGTTATTCTCAATTCAAACAACACTAAATGTGATCTTTCTGGCTATGAATATTTACAAAATCAGTTTTTGGATGTGGAAAGAAATCGTTTTTAAATTTCTCCTTGTCAAAGTGCTTGAAAAAAATTAAAGTTCACGGATTGACAGCAACTACATGACAATTTATAATCAGTCAGCTAAAAACTTTTTATAAATAACATGTTGCAAGGGTTAGCAACATTTTATCCGACTAGACACAATCTCACATCTTTGCATAGTGAAAGCAACACATCCTTCCAGGTATTAATAAATGACAAAATTAAATAGAAAAATAGAAATAAAAGAGTATAAGTAAAATAAATATATATAAATATCACTAAATAATAATTAGAAATATATACTAAACATGAGAAATTTAAATTGAAATTCATGAAGTTAATACATTTAACGATAAAAGAAATACAAGTTATTTGAGTAGCTTTTCTGTTCATTTAAAACTATGAAGGAAAATTTTTATTCAAGTATCTCATGAAAAATACTTATCACATGCATAAAGTATAAAAAATTTTAGTACGAAATTACTTATGCAGTTGTCTTTCATGACAGTAATTCAAGCTGATTGATTAGGCATCAAATTTCATACTGCAAAAACCATGAAAAATTAATGCAAAATTTATATTTTTACAAATAATGTCTAAATGAATTCTTTTTAATTGGACCAATTTTTATTAAACCTCAAACTTCAACTTTCAAACAAAGAAGTGCTAAAACTCATTTTACCAAGAATTCACATACACTCATTTATGTAGCCTACTATGCTTAATATTTAGTCCACTAGGTATTTCACTCTGCTCTACATAATGCAATGACACAGAATTTAAAATTTACATGTAAACATTTCATGACATGACATAGATACAATAAAATTTCAATTCAGAAGAAAACAATCATTTTAACAAGCAGGTGCATGCTCTGTGGGCACAACCACATGTTTAAAAGTTTTCACTCTTTCAACAAATAAAATTCATATTAGGTCTAATAAATTTACAAAGGCGGTCATGAACATGATTATAATGTCATCATTAGAGTCTGTGTGTTCTTTGAAAACAGTGCTTGATTTTTCTAAAATGCTTACAGTTCCATCCATATGATTTGACTTAACTTATTCAGGATATAATAAAATCTAGCAAAAACTTGCTTTAAAAGATTATGTTGGCTGACTCCCAATTTTATTTTTTTATGTTTTGTTCTGGTTGAAGTGTCCTTAGAGTGAATGAAACAATTTATTATAACAGAACTTTTAAATATTTACCTGTTCAATTACCTCCTCCTAATGCTGTTAAATAACACTGGATTCAAAAGTTTGTCATTTTTAGAAAAAAGTGCCTTATTTTGAAATTTAAAATTTCTTGCTACTCAGCAAAAAATGACATATGATGACATTTGGCATTCAACTGGTCTATCAGTGTTCCTATACTTCACCAAGTTCTTATGCAAACAGTTTCATCAAATTTCTTCTCATTTATCTAGCAATACTGTATTTAGAGACCTTTGTTCAGTTAACATGTTCTGTAAATATACTGTATTATACAATGTATTATGAAATCTTTCTTTCACATGTTCGAAATTTTCTTTTTGGACAGCTTGACTATAGATGTTTTATATTTGCATAAGCAAGATGACTCTGCTTTTTTCATCAGCTGCCAATTCCATCGTTTTTTGGGGGGCTCTAGAAAGTACACTCTACAGCTCAAGACTGTAAAATCAGACCAACCCAATGAGGCATAAATTATCCTTCATATCTATCTCATACAGAAAAAAATTCATAATAGAACTTGCATATCAGGTCTTTTATGGGATTTTTCTAGGAACTGATAACAACAGGGAAAAATATACAGTGCTGAAAGCTCAATATGATAAGAAAATTTTTTTTGGCTTTAAGTTCATCAACATTTGAAAAAAATTAATAGTGCAGAATCTCAAAAATTATGGCAACTTTAAATTATTTCTTCCTTTAACAACTATTTGTTCAGAATAACACTTTGATAAAAATTCCACATTTGGCAAATTGTTAATTCTAAAGTCTGTTAAATAATTCATGTCTAACAAACCAGAATTTGTTGAGTTATTTAGATTCAAAGTTGAAAGAAAAGCTGGATTTCAATATAGATGACCTTTTTCGATGAAATAACATTAATCAGAAAATAAATTTTATTCAAAGTTCAGAACATTTTAAAGGATCCAAAACATCCAGAAGCAAATGGCATACAATTTTAAAAAGTACTAATTATAAACATACGAATATTTTAAAATTAGTTTTGTACCTGTTCTCAATTCTTGCAGCATCAGCATACTATGAAAGGAATTTTAGTGTATTACCAATTAAATGCAGAAATAAATGAAATACATGTCCAGTTGAACTTATGAAAAATGAATTATTTACATATTTTAGTTTGACAGAAAATTGTTCAGAATTTGCCGAAAAAATAATGAATGATGCACATTTTTTGAAGTATGCTAAAAATTAGAATATAATTTTAAAAATCAAGTTTGCTTAAGCATTAATTTTAAAAGTTTCAAGTATTTTTAAGCTTTTCTACATTTTTTAAAATTCAGATGATTATTCTCATAATGCATTTTTTGTGTTTAATTAAGTCAATATTTTCCTAATTTACTAAAGTAAAATTTGTTGATAGTTGTCATGGTTTTAAGAAACAGTTTGTTCACATGAACATTAATTTTATCTTTCCACAGTTCTTTCAAACATTTCATTACTTTATGAATAATGATGATTAATGAATGTGTAATTAAAATCAAATTTATTTGCAGATTGTCTAGAGGCATAATTATTTAATGGAACATTGTCACAGACCACACTGCAGTACAAATTAAGCAAATTATCATTCTGGATACTGGATGTCCAGAATCCAGATGTCTAATATTCGAATCAACAACATTTTTTTTTCTTACAAAGTTTAAGAACGGAGAGTATAATACTCAACAAAAGCAAGGGATGCTGCAAGACTGATTTATCTTCCAATTAACAGATTCCTCCATGTCACTTTCAGATACCAGCTGGCTAGGAAGTTATATCATGGCCAAAGACGATACACTTTGATTAATGTCGGTTCACTTTCTACTTGATCTAAACAAGTGATGCTCTAAGATGGATGACTAGTGCCGCGATACCACACAGAAGCGCAACATTTTCGGCTCTTTAAAATTCAAAGCTATAAAGCGTGTAAAAATATGAGGATGAAATAGGTGGTAAGGAGGGGGTGACAATGTGTCGCAAGCAAAATCAGAACTGTGATGCAAAGGCTTGACAGCACAGGGTAAATCATAATAAGTTTAACATAAAAATAACAAAGTACAATATGTATATAATACTCAGTAAAATAAAAAATACATTAAAATTAAGGCATAAATACACAGTGCATATACATATAAAATGAACATAAAATATATAAATACAGAAAAACACAAGTAAATGCAAAGATTAAACACATGGTATGCCGGGAAATCGAAATCATGGGTGAGGTGAGCTGAGTACGGTCATAAAGTAAAATCTTTCTCTAGAATTTCGTACTCGAAGACATGAAAGTGATTTAAATGGGCATAGTTCAGCGCTCGATCAAAAAAGTTCGTGTTCATCTTGTGAAGGAAATCTTCCACATTTTCCACCTTTAAGTCTCTGTGCAGCATATTATTCCTTAAATAAAAGTGAGCATTAGTAATTTTTCTTGGAATTTATTCTGGATAATTTGCTATATCTTTTTTTGTAGCAGCTGACCAGGCTGGCGAAGCATAACAAAAAATGGTCCTTATCATAGCTGTGTATCTTTTCTTATTCAAGTCCGGTTTGAAGTATTTTTTTTTATAATGAGTTTAAACTGCGACAGACAGCTACAGCCATTTTTTTTCACATTTTTAATATGGTTGGTCCACATCAGAGATTTATTAAATACTACATCTAAATACATAGCTTTTTGCACAATGGGGGGTTTCTTTGTTGAATAGGTATGGCTTTTCTTAATACAAAGTATTAGGATGCCTGTGATAATTTACCAGCAGTTGAGACTTATGCACATTTACTGCAATTCTCCAATTCTGACACCATAATTCCAAGCTTAGCATGATATCCTGCAATTTTTTGATCGCATGATCCAGGTTTCTTGACTTAAGGACATCTAAAACGTTATTTAGTTCCCATATACACCATGTTAAAAACCAGGAGTCAGCATAATCAATTTTGAAAATATAAGTCATCTTTTGTTAATGGATTATTACTCATTATAGTTAGAACTGATGTATTCAATGATAGATCTGCAAATGTGATAGATAAATTTAAATTCATCTTTTCTAAATTTGGTGCATCTGTTACAGTACAAAGTTCAAGGTCTGGAATTCTCGGAACATCAGCAATTCCAGATTTCGAAAATATCTGGATTTTAGATCATCAGTTTAAATATAATGCAGAAATTATAAAATTAAAAATATGAAATAGTTATTTTTAAGATAATGAATTATTTATCATCTTAATGGAATCGGAATTTACAAAAAAGAACTCGGCATTTATTTTGATTAAACATTTCTTTCTATGCAAGTTGTTTAAGATCTTTCTTTATTGGAGCACTGTTATCGTAATGAAAGTCTTTTATTATTCCTTCTTCAGATTTCTTTGCAAATTCCATTAAAGGGAAAATTTTACCTTTGTGATGTCCAGAAATCAAGATTTTCAGCTATTGTTAAAATCATCATCATCGTCATGAAATATAATAGATGGCCATAAGTTGCTAAGCATTTCTAAAATTATCTGCAAACAAGTTCTTCCATGACTTTGCTATACTCCACAAAGCAGATTTTTGTTAAAATATTAGATAAAAAATTCTTAAATGATCTTATTGCTATGTACGAAAGGATTTAACAAAAGAAGATTAAAGAAGGTTAATTGTTTTTAAAATTAAAGAAGGTTACAGACCCATTAGCCTTTTTGCAGGCCTGGGTAAAATTTATGAAAAGATTATTCTTACAAGACTGCAGCCTTATTTGAATTTGCTCCCAGAGAAACAATTTGGCTTTAGACACTCATTCTTCACTACTAAGCAACTTGTTAGACTGACGGAGTTTATCGGAAGTGCTCTCAGTAGTAATTTGTGTGTTGTCTTACTCATGCTAAAGTTTTTGACTGTGTCTGTTATGAAAGGCTATTTTAACCGCTTATCTAATTCAACTTTAACAGTGAGATGATTCCTCTTCACAAGTCTTTTATCCAAAATAGGACTTTCTATGTCTCCTATTTTAAATTTTGTGTTTCTAGCCTTAACATCAGTAAGGATTCAACTAATAATAAGAACTGCCGTCCCCCAGGGATCCATTTTAGGTCCCATAACCTATTTTATGATGCTGATCTACCAAAGTCACACATTCATTACAATCACTTTTTAGCTTGTTATGCTGATGATACGGCTTTTCCATTAAGTGTTAGTTCATATAAACTTCTGAAATGTGATGTCTTCAAAATGTGAAACAATTTTCTCTATATCGGAATTCATTCTAGGCCAGCGATTCTCAACTGGTGGTTAGCAAGAGAAAAGTAGTGATATGCACCATTTTTTTTTAACTATTAAATTCAAAAAATTAAATACCCCAACATCCTGTTGAAGTTTATTCCATAACACTCAAATTTGTATGACCTGAGCTTTGTTCAAGATGAACAGTTGTTCATAGACATTAGCTAAATAATCCATTTTTATTTTCTCAAATATCCTTTTAGCCATAGACACAACAAAATTTGTCTTAAATGATGTTTTTTGAAGGAGTAAAAAATGAGAATATTTAATAGGAAATAAAAATAAGTTCCTATAAAAAGATAATAGTATCTCATTAATTGTTTAAGCTGTTCGATTTATTAGCATGTCTATACTTTATGGCACAACTATTTCTGGGCTCATATTGCTCTATTTTCAATTAGAATAATTTTTTTATGTTGATTTGCTATTTCTAAGAGCAGGTATTTTGTCTTCTTGTTCCTTTGTATTCCATACTTTTCTACGTGGTTTGAGAACGCTGTCATTTGTTTTTGAAGAACTTGTAATATATTGTGCATTTAAATATTAGTGAAAAAATAAAAATAATAAAAAAAAAAAACTAGATTTTCAAAACAGAAAAATGGAATTCAAAATGAAAACCTACATTTTGAAAATATTAAAATAATGCATTAGTTACATTCTTTTCTATTTATAGAGCTTCTACCCAAAATATTTTCTTAATGACATGATATTTTTGCTTCTGAAGCATCCTCTAAGTAAAAAATCAGAGTCACTTTATAATTAATGTTCTGTTCGATTCATTTCAAATTAGAACACCTTTTATTTTAATAGTGAAACACGTTAAATATTTCTTAATTTCCAAGTACTTAACTCTCTAAGAGTATTTCTTATTTCTGAAAGGGTTTTTAATAACTGAGTTATTATAAAATATAAGGAAATAATAATAATTAGTAATTTTAACACTTATAGAATTTTTTTACCCTTAATTTCAACAAAACATTCTAAAATATCTTCTCTACTACTTCCTTAAGTATGCATCTTGTAGACTGTGCTTTACAACAACATTAATTAGTAATTTTAATACTTACAGGATTTTTTTTACCCTTAATTTAAACAAAACATATTCTAAAAATTCTCCTATACTAATTCCTTAAATATGCATCTCACAGACTGTGCTTTAAAAAACCTTGGTGAAAATGCGCTTTAGCCCACTGCTTGGCGATGTTTTGAAAATCGTCAATTCGGCGCGTTTCTGCGAAACATCTTTGCAATTGCAACCTTCCCGACACGCTCCACGAAAACCTATTGTAAACAAAACATAGAATTCTAAAGCATAAATTAGTATGGAAACTGTTGCCACAAAAAGATAATAAAATGCAAAACGAACATTATGATCATTAAAATATTTGTCAGTTAGGTTTAAATTAATTATTTACATTTTATGTTGTAATACTTACACATTTTATGCCATTACATAACCTTCCCGACACGCTCCGCGAAAACGTAACCAAAATGGCATTGAAGAAAGAAGGAATTTTTTTTAAAAGGGCATTAAAATTACAAATGATACCATGTACACACCATTCCGTTTTAACTTTAAAAAAAAATCTGCGAATTGCACAATGAAAATAAGCTAATAACGAAAATAAATTACAAGAAAATGCCATGTGCACAGCGTTCCTTTTAAACTTAAAAAAAACTTCAGCGAATTGCACAATGTAAGCAACGTACACATGTTATACGGAGTTACCCATGTTGGCGAGTTTATTGCTCATTCAAAAACAATTGCCGCCAAGCAGTGGGCTAAAGCGCATTCCAACCAAAACCTTTTAACAGACTGCTTTCCAGTACGAACAATTCTTGCTTAAACAATTTTATAAATATACTTGTCAAGTTCACAATTAAATGTTAAAGTTATTATATATTTTGATAATATTTATAATCATTATAAATATAGATATATTTAATAACTAGATTTCTTCACAGTAACATGCACCAAGAGTTTATGAATGAATAAATCCTTCATTTCCAAATACATTAATTTAATAAATATTTACTTATTTTGTTAAAAGCAAATACATGCTTTTTACAAGGATAGGTATAAATACCCATACATATTTTTTTTCTTTTTTTCCAGCATGTGCAAATCTTTCATTTCTGTGCATTCACTATATTTTTCAATTAAAGTGGTTTGAAATAATTTAGCATATATCAGAATTTTTTACATGAGAAATATGTATAAATATAACCTGAATGAAAAATTATATGCATTATTTTTAATACACACTCTTAAGGTGAGTTCTCCTTCAAAATTCATCCACAATGGCATCTCTCCCTTTAGATAAACAGAACTTACATACCCTACTTTATTTTAAAAACTTAACCTGACCATATGTGCCTAATTACAAATATTTTAACATATATAATTTTATATTTACATTTATCCTGTTAAAAGTTGCAGTTAGTTGTTGTTATACGGACTGTGTCATTTTTCAGCAGTATTTGATTATCACATTAAGGTTCTACCTGTTCTGATAGCTTTCCTGCATTTTCTGAATATAGTGATGAAATCTTTCCCACTGCTCAGTGTTCTTAGGGGTATTGTGTAGTTGAGAATGTAGAACGGGAATTTGTAGAGACATTTTTCACCTCAGCTTTGGATAACTGTGCAACAGTTCTCGAAAAACTCGACTATAATTATCAAGTTTCAAACTTTTGACTTAAAACACATTTTTTGGACATATTCATTATTCAATACAAAATTTCTAGCAAATATATTGTAACAGAGCATAATATGGTAAATATCAACTATCTATTTCACATTAAAGAACACTGGCCCATTCACTGTCGGAAGCTTAAAAGCAGCTGCATCTATAACTTTTTCTCTGATCAGAAGTTATAATAAAAATAATAATTTAAAAAATTCAACTAGCACTAATGATAAAGTAAGCAATAAGCGAGTCATAAATCAGGGAGACACATGTAAGAATGAACACAAAACCCGGTGAAATAAATGTTCATGTGGCCGTTAAAATAAAGATGTTTTTCGGAAAAGGCAGACAAAACTGTAGAGTTCAGCAGAAAGAGCACTAATTATAGTGTCCTTACAACCAAATGCACCTTACTATAAGGAAAAGTAAAATTAATTCAGATATGCCACAGATATAAATTTTCAGTTTTTAAACACTTATAAACCATGGCTTTTCTACCTGAAATTCCAGTACTTCTGCATTCTATACTTGCACATTTATATTGATTTACAATGCTAGTTAAGAATAACACATATAAAACACAAGCACACAGTGCAATATTTTTTTAAAACCAAGCACAAGAACACAAAGCATTAGTCAGGATTATTAATAATTTAATATTATAATTAACCTTTATTATGAGACGAGGTCCTTCACAGAAATTATAATGTTATTATTATTTATTCACAATATAGAGTTAAAAATAATGAATTGCCTGTAGCAATATTTTGATGTAAATAACACGTTAATAATAAAAGGAGATTATTATTTATACTTTCACCAAAGTTTACTTAGAAAAAGCCTAAATCTTAATTATATTACAATAATCAGCACTTGCTTGAGAAAGTACATTCTAAAGAATCAACTGCAACTCATATTAAAAGTTATACTTTTATATTGTTGATCTAGTTCATGAAATCTATAAACCTGAAAACTACGCTTTCATCCCGTTCTTCAGTAACACATTAACACACATTTTTAACTTAAAAATTCAGCTGTAATCCATCTGGTTTACAGTAAACCCTTGCCGAGGGCATATTCTCGGAACATGATTTTGCACAGACCTTGTATCTTAGTTGTTTCCATTCAAATCACCCAGCACTATAATTTCATTCATACATGGTTCAATATTTCATTCATCAACCTTGAGTGCTTGCTGGCATCAGCTTCAAACAGAAGTAGTCAAAAATTTGGTTAGAGTATGTTTAAGGGTGCTCCTTGGATTATTACTAAGTTGTTGTTTCATGACCTGAGTAGTTGAATGTTATGGAAACCCTATTATGATGTAATTGGTTGCGTGATTGAAGTGAATTTGATGGGAAAAGATTTACAAGGGCTTGTTTGTGTGTTGGATATTGGTTGGGAAATACATTGCTTATTTCATGGTTTACATGGTAAAATGGCTGAATGTGGTATGATTAATTTGAATTTCTGTACCATTCGGAATAAAAGGGAAAAAAAGCATTAATTGACTGGTGTGTAAATGAAGGTTTATTTAGTAGCCACTATAAGCGTCCTGTTTGTTGGAAGAAAATGCGTACGGTCAAATGTTGGAGGATACCGGCATTACGAAGGATATTTTTTACTCTTATTTTTGTGAATTTATATGCCGATGCCAGTATACAAATTCTAGTTCATTTAATTTTAGGAAGTTTTTGATGCTGTTTTGGAATTTAGTTTGATTAATGAAACGAAAATTTCTAAATAAGGTAAATGGATATTTCCTTCATGTAGTGCTAAGACGAATTTCCTTTTTTATGTTATTTCATTGTTTGATTTAAAATGTAGTTTATTGAGATTATATATATATTTTTTGGCTCTAGTGTAGAGTTGGCTACTCCTTTGACTTTTCAAGTGAAAATAGATCGATGTGTGCATAGACAAAGTCAAGGGAGTGCGCAATGCCAAGTTTGTGCAATTCTCCGATTTTTTTTTAAAGAGAAAATAGGTTGATGTGTACATGGATACAGAGTTTGTGTAGTTCTTCGACATTTTATTTTGGCTCTATGTAACAGTGATTTTTGTGACATGGATACTGAGTTTGTGCAGTTCTTTGACTTTTTATTTTGGCTTCGCGTAGCGCCAATTTTTTCGCCAAGAATTGTCGCTACACAGATCCAAAATAACAAGTCAAAGAATTGCACAAACTTGGTTTCCATGTACCACCAAAAATCGTCATTTTTCGTCACGCGACACCCGTAAATATATTTTAAAGGATTTCCATCCACAGAAAATGAATCCAAAGAAATCATAGAAATTACAAAAGTGAAGGATTTTAAGATACAGAAGGGGAAGTCAACTATTTAATCGAGAACAAATGGAGAACTAGATGATCGTGTAAGACCAGACAACAATGAAAGGAATGATAATGAAAATAAAGTGTCTTTAATTTAAAAGCAGGTAAACTATTAAAAAAAGCACAAGAAATGCCTGATTTTGCAATGGAAGTTGACCCAAATGAAGAAAGATGAGGACGCTTTAGAAGAAGCATTGAAACACTCTGTGCTCCTTACTGCAAAGCATTTAAAGTGCTGTATCAGTGACTGTCCCAAACAAAAAAATGGTAAAAGTTTACAATTGGGTGCCCCTTGTTTTTTGGCGATTCTGTTTTGATGCCAAGATCGGCGCCAATACGACACAATTTCAAGATGGCCGCTACACAAAACCAAAACAAGAAGTCAAAGAATTTCACAAACTCCGTGTCCATGTACACATCAACCTATTTTCACTTAAAAAAAACTACTTAAAAACATCAGAGAATTGCACAAACTAGTCATTGCACATTTTGACTTTGTCCATGTGCACATCGATTTATTTTCAATTAAATAAATCAAGAAGCTAAAACCATGTTAAAACTCTCATGGTAAACAGAAATGGGGTTTCATCGCCAAAACTGAACAAAATTTTTCGCCAAAAAACAAGGGGCACCCAATTCTACATTAGAGCCTAAAAATTTATATATCATTATCAATTTATTGAAAATTGAAACAACATGCCAAAGCAAATTAAAATTGAAGAAAATATTATAAATAATTACTTTTCGGTTGGAATGCGCTTTAGCCCACTGCTTGGCGGTGATTGTTTTTGAATGAGCAATAAACTCGCCAACATGGGTAACTCCGTATAACATGTGTACGTTGCTTACATTGTGCAATTCGCTGAAGTTTTTTTTAAGTTTAAAAGGAATGCTGTGCGCATGGCATTTTCTTGTAATTTATTTTCGTTATTTTAGCTTATTTTGTTCATTTGTGTACGTTGCCTACATTGTGCAATTCGCAGATTTTTTTTTAAAGTTAAAACGGAACGGTGTGTACATGGTATCATTTGTAATTTTAATGCCCTTTTAAAAAAAATTCCTTCTTTCTTCAATGCCATTTTGGTTACGTTTTCGCGGAGCGTGTCGGGAAGGTTATGTAACGGCATAAAATGTGTAAGTGTTACAACATAAAATGTAAATAATTAATTTAAACCTAACTGACAAATACTTTAATGATCATAATGTTCGTTTTGCATATTATTTTATTATCTTTTTGTGGCAACAGTTTCCATACTAATTTATGCTTTAGAATTCTATGTTTTGTTTACAATAGGTTTTCGTGGAGCGTGTCGGGAAGGTTGCAATTGCAAAGACGTTTCGCAGAAACGCGCCGAATTGGCGATTTTCAAAACATCGCCAAGCAGTGGGCTAAAGCGCATTTTCACCACTTTTCTTTAGAAGCTCAACTTAGCTAAGGTAATTTTTGAGTATATATAAGTTAACATCCTGTTTATTATACCTTAAACACAGAGGTGGGGTCTGTATGACAGTGCCAATATTCTAGAACTGTTAAACTGCTTATATAGTTATTCTTCTTCATTTCAGTACTTTCAAGTTGACATAAAATACAATTATTCCTAAATTTTTATTAAAATCTAGACATTAGTTTTTTCTTAAAGTAATTTTTAAAATTGGGACAAGGTCATATAGACCTCATCTCTACATTTACGTTACTTTTTTCTTGCATGAGGAAGGACGGCTTTATTACTACTTGGGTCATTTTAGCAGTTGGCCTGATAAGAGATAGTGCCAAATTGGAAAAAACTGATTTTTTGATGGAATTATGACCAGAATTAGTGAAACCACATATGGAATGAAGGCTTCAAAAGCCAACTGTGAACCAAGAAATAAAAATGTGCATTCAGAGAGTGCTAGGTGTTTCCAGTGGAATCTATTCTAACCCATGCAACTGAAAAGTATAAAACACGCTCTCTTTGTCCCCCTAGACTGAGAAGAAAAACTGCCTATCTATGTTTCAGCTGCAAGAGTCTGATAATGAATGTGCCAAGAGAATTTGTAAAAATTGTGTTGAAAATGCTGAAAATAATGTGCTGCAGTTTTTTAATATTCTTTAGATATTATCTTTTTTTCCCATTATTTTATATAATCCAGATTCTGTAGATGGAAAATTTATTAAACAATTTAGTTTGGACGCTTTTGCAAGTACGTAGTGCTTATTTTATTTATTTGATTAAGCATTCAGTACTTTTTCATATGTGATTTAAAAATTAATTAATACATTAATTTCAGAGTTCTAAAAAGAAGTAATTACTTCAATATAACAAGCAAAGTGTATTAATGCTTATATAATAACAAGATTACATTATTTTGAAATTTTATATTTTTAAAATGCATAAAATACAGCGCGGTCTCAGACACCCCTCCTCTGTGTTTACGTAACAGAAAATGAACGTCTGTACTTAAGGGTTACACAAAACACCATAACACAGTACGAAAGAAATAAAAATGTTTAAAATCCTACTTACCCATATAGGCAAATTATATTTTTGCCTTTTCTCGAAAGCAGCTTTCGGATAAACATCTCGAACGTACAATATATAATGCAATACAATTTCCACTAATTCGGTTATGCCTTCAACCACCATTCCATTTAAATGGCGTCAATGAAATACAATAAAAGGTATATCAAATCCACTTTAATACATTTTCCAAACAGCTTCCGAATTTCGCCTTGTTTATTACTATATGCTAGATGTATAGTTGAATCACAAAATTCAGCTCAAAACAAAGTATAAATATTTACATTAAAATTTTTACAAGCTATATTACTAACAATTTAAATGCCGTGCCACAGTTTATAGCCACCGATTATGCCAAAACTTACAGTTTGAAATTCCTCGCGCAAACTATTCAGGTTTGTAGAGACTGCTCGCCACAATCAAAC
Organism: Stegodyphus mimosarum; assembly: GCA_000611955.2. Classification (NCBI taxonomy): domain Eukaryota; kingdom Metazoa; phylum Arthropoda; class Arachnida; order Araneae; family Eresidae; genus Stegodyphus; species Stegodyphus mimosarum. The sequence continues at coordinate 104,035 of KK115706.1, forward strand.
AAAACATTATAAGCAAATATAAACGTTTAATTTTTTTTAAAAATTAGGAAGATTAATAAAAATTTCTCGTATAATTGTGAGAATTAGGCGTGTAATGAAACTGTTAACCAGAAAAGCCGTCGAGTTGATGTAATTGCTGTATGCAAAGGGCATATGCGAAAGCTTTGGTGCTTTAAGTAAAATAAAAGAAGCGTATATAAAGAACGGGCTAGATATCGTTAACAAAAATTTTTCAGGCTACAACAAAAAATCATGGTCGAAATGTATTGCAGCAGAATTGTACTTTGCAAAGAGAACAGAATGTAAAGCTGAAATAACTGGAATTGAATAAGTAAATTTGAACTATTATAACAACTATATAGTAAATTGACATTCTTATTATTAATTATCCAGATTACTACATATGACTTGCTATGGCATCTGAATTAAAAATTTATTTGAATAATGCAAACAATATGAATAGTATAGGTTTTCAGTGCCCTGAAATTCTAGTAGATTAGCAGCAGGCTAACAAAATCTTCCTTCCGTTCTTGTTAGCCTTAGAAAGGAACGGATAAGAGTGCTAAAAATTGGAAAATATGCTTCATCACGAATGTGCTTTCCAAGCACTATACTGCTAGTGATTATAATTTGCTATGTAAGTGTATTTCTTATTTTCTGTTTATTATTTTAATATCCCTATTCGCAATTTAGGCGTTTATAAATGCTTTCATTCGGAAGGTTATAAATTCCATCTAAGGAAAGTATGTGTGATATTAATGTCATGTTTAAGGGTCATATTGTGTTATCAATTCATTTATTTATTCATCTTGTTAATAAGTTTAACGAGTTTCATGAAAGGTATATAAAGAACCTGTCGTAGTGATTCTGTTTAAAATAACAAACAGAAAATTTTGTGAGACTGACTGAAAATTGCATTTAAACTCCAGATTAAAATGATATACAGCTATATAATCTGCATTATTAAAAAATATCATTGAGATATGTAGGACTGTCAAATAATGCTACATTGTCTGAAATATTATATGCAGAACGTTTGTAGACAAATCAGTATTTGAAATGCATAAGAAGTACAGTGATATAATATTTTAAGCGATATTTTCTCAGTTTGTTCTAAGTACAACGTAAATGTGACACATGACATGCATTTTTCTTTCAGCTAATATATCACAAAGATCACGACTGAAACCCTCAAGAGTACCACGTTTCATTTATGTATGTTTAAAATATTATTACACCTTCAGTGGCGGCTCTTAATAAGCACTGTGGAACTGCAGCACCCCCTATTTCTACCTATTATTATTTTTAATATTTAATATACCATTCCCCTCTTTCTTTATACTTTCACAATATCTAATCCTTAAACTTAATGTCAGTAGCCATCCTCCAGTTTAAGAAAAAGGCACGAAACCTTTTGTATAAAACAGCGATTTTCACAGTTCCAGCGGCCTGGTGTTTGGTGCTCTGCGCATGCGCACACAGAACGCAGCACGCGAACAAAGGACAGAGCAGAGCACTGTCGCTCTTGCAGTGCCAAAATTCTGGAAATGTTATTTCTTTTTATTTTACTCCGTGTGTGTGGTATTTGGCTGTTCTGCGCATGCGCACTTAGGAATCAGCGCAAGGACGAAAGGAAGAAGAGCACAAGGACGAAAGGAAGAAGAGCACTGTCGCTCTTGCAGTGCCGATCTGGAGTGCTGTTTGTTGAGGGGTGGGCCGTTTCTTCTTTTTACTCGGCGTGTGCTGTTTTTAAAAATCATACACCATATTCTTGGTTAGATCATTTTTCAGCTATTCTATTTGAATCATTTGTTTCAGTTCTTTTACTTTACAGAAAACTTTAACCATGTCCTTGCATCCTAATCTGTGACTGTAAGAGCACTTCACGAGCTTTCGTTTTCACAGCTCTCTCTTCATGAGAAAATTACAATTAAGGAAAGAGGTCGTTCAACACCTGATATTCTAATATGTCAGCCAGGCATAAGCAACAAGAAGAAATATATTCGTAGTTTCAATTCTGAATGGTACCAACGGAAAAGTTGGCTTTGCAGTTGTGAAGTAAAAAATGCCCTGTTTTGCTTCCCGTGCTTGCTGTTTGGAGGTGATGTCACGTGGACAAAAGATGGTTTCAGAAATATAAACAAACTGAAAGAAAAAACTGAAAAGCATAAGAAGTCAAAGAAGCATGTTGATAATGTAGTTTCACTGTCACTTTTAGGAACCGTTAGTATTAAGGTGAAACTTAGTGAGGGATACAGACTTTCAGTCAATGAGCATAACATAAAGGTTAAAAAGAACCATGAAATTTTGTGCAAAATAATAGACTGCATTTTCTTTTGTGGAAACTTTGAAACTCCCTTACGTGGACATGATGAAAAAGACGATTCAGTAAATCCAGGGGTATTTAGAGGATTAGTAAATTTTGCATCTAACAGCTGTCTCTCCATGAGAAAATTACGATTAAGAATTAAGAAAAGAGGTCGTTCAACAACTGATATTCTAATCTGTCAACCAGACATAAGAAACAAGAAGAAATATATTCGTAGTTTCAATTCTGAATGGTACCAACGGAAAAATTGGCTTTGCGGTTGTCAAGTAAAAAATGCTTTGTTTTGCTTCCCATACTTGCTGTTTGGAGGTGATGTAACGTGAACAAACGGGGTTTCAGAAATATAAAAGTATTTGAGCGTTTCTTGGGATTCTTTATTCCAGAAAATCAAACTGCAGATGGAATATCAAAATGTATTTTAGAACAATTGGACATAATCCTTCAAGGAAATGAACAAAAAATGATAGTTCAGACATTTGATGGTGCAAATGTCATGAAAGACAAAAAAGCTGGAGTTCAAGCAAAAATAAAAGCAGTATATACTAATGCACATTTCATTCACTGTTATGCACATCAACTTAATTTAATAACGAGAAATGCAGCGAGTATTTCCCAAAACGCAAAAATATTTTTTCTAACATTATGGCTATTCCAACATTCTTTTCAAGATCGCCGCAACGTGTGTCCATTCTAAAGAAGCATATGGAAGTTAGCATTCCACGTCCTTCCTCCACAAGGTGGAACTACAACATACGGACCATAAACAGAGTTCACGAAAATTTGCAACCTTTAAAAAATTGCCTTACTTACGTCCTTCCTCCACAAGGTGGAACTTCAACATACGGACCATAAACAGAGTTCACGAAAATTTGACGACTTTTAATTAATTAAAATTATATTAAATTTTCTTTTGTGGAATCTTTGAAACATCCATACGTAGACATGATGAAAAAGACGATTCAGTAAATCCAGGTTTATTTAGAGGATTAGTAAATTTTACTTCTAAATTAGATTCAGATTTGAAGAATCACTTAGAAACTGGTGCAGTCTTCAAAGGTGTTTCTAAGACCATTCACAACGAGATACTTGACTGCCTCTTTCAAACATATCATGAGGAGATAAGGAATGAAATTAGAAAAGCTTGTAGCTTTAATGGCTGATGACACAACAGATGTTTCGGAACACACTTGTTCTTAAAAGTTCTACGGTATGTATTGAATGGAGAAATATTTGAGCGTTTCTGGGGATTCTTTATTCCAGAAAATCAAACTGCAGATGGAATATCAAAATGTATTTTAGAACAATTGGACATAATCCTTCAAGGAAATGAACAAAAAATGATAGTTCAGACATTTGATGGTGCAAATGTCACGAAAGGCAAAAAAGCTAGAGTTCAAGCAAAAATAAAAGCAGTATATACTAATGCACATATCATTCACTATTATGCACATCAACTTAATTTAATAATGAGAAATGCGGCGAGTATTTCCCAAAACGCAAAAATATTTTTTTCTAACATTCTGGCTATTCCAACATTCTTTTCAAGATCACCGCAACGTGTGTCCATTCTAAAGAAGCATATGGAAGTTAGCATTCCACGTCCTTCCTCCACAAGGTGGAACTTCAACATACGGACCATAAACAGAGTTCATGAAAATTTGCAAGCTTTAAAAAATTGCCTTACTGAAATTCAGTCAACATCAAATGCAGATCAAACTGTTGCAGAGGCAAGAGGAATTTTAAAATATCTAAATGATGATAATTTCATGTTTTGGGTTAGAGCTTTTTTATCAGATTATGCCTCATGTTGAAGTAATATGCAACCAAATGCAATCCAGAGAAATTAGTGTGTTTAAAGTTAATGAATATATAACAAATATACAGAAATTAGTGTGTTTAAAGTTAGTGAATATTAACAAATTTTAAAACTGCTATTTTAGAATTAAGAAATTCAAAGTACTGTGAGAATTCTTCAAAGACACTGATGGCTGAAGGTAAGGAAATATGTGACTTAATATGTATTGATATAATTGACAGATATTCTTCCACTAAACACTTAGCAGCTGCTAAATTGTTCAACAAGAAATGCTTCGCTAGTTTTAGGAATGAACATCCTGCAGAAGAAATAGTACTGACCACTGAAGCATAACCAATGATTGACAAAAAAAGCTTGAAACTGAACTAAAATTATTCTGTTGTAGGTCTGATATTCATGAATACTGCAATTTAATTGAGCCACTGAAGTTTATCTTGGAAAATAATCTAGATGATGTTCTTAGTGAAATTACGAAACTGAAAAAAGTTCTCTTGACAATTTCCATGACTACATCAGAGGCAGAACGCTGCTTTTCAACATTGAAAAGAATGAAAACTTTTCTAAGAAGCACTATGAATTCGGAAAGACTAAATGCACTTGCAGTGCTTTCAATAGAGAAAAATTTCCTCAGTTTTCATCCAGAGATCAAGGAGAAAATTATTGATCTTCTCGCGCAAAATTAAAACGAGAAGAATGGATTTCATTTTTAAATGAATGGATAAAGATTTGACTGTAATAATTTAGGTTAAAGTAATTAAAAAATGTTTAATTTTTCTCTTGTAAGATTTCATGGAAGTTTCAAAATAAATTTTCTTTTTATACATGTTTGTTTCCGTTTACACAATTTTAAAACAAAGGTTAAAATTTTTTGGAACAGCACCCCCACTAATTTTAACTACGAGCCGCCACTGTACACCTTTCAATTACTGTTTGGGGCCGCCCAGACGGCATATTGGTTAGGGGAGAGTACTGAGTTACGGAAGGGCCCGGGCTCGAATTCGGAGAGGGTATGGATGTTTATAAATATATAGTGCTTTGCGTCTTGGAGGTATTCTAAACATACGGTGAACCGAAAGTCCTCTCGAGAAGTTGTGGTTGGGAAGAGGGGTGGGTGACCCTCGGACCCGTCCCCCCAAGGCTGTTGATGAAAATCTGGGGGGAACTGAGCGAAGTCGTACTGTCACTTGTATGGTGCTCAAGGCTCTTACCAACAACAGGGGCAATCTTGCTCTCTTGGCCATCAGGAATTTCGTAGCCTTGTTCTGATGTTACTGTCAGACAAGTGAGAGAAGTAACAACATCACACATTATTGCTTAATTTAGAAGTCAAACAACAAAAATCAGAGTTATATTTTTCAAATTTTCACCCGACTAGTTTCAATGGTTTTACTGAACCATCACCCTCAGCTGCAAAAGCGCGTATGAACGAGAAAAGATATAATGATTAGATAAGATAAGAAAGCCTGGACAGGAGACAAGCTACTGGAGCCATCTGTTGATGAAATCAGAACTAAAACATAATTTCTTTAAAGGCTGAAGGGCCCACCAGCGGCCGAGCGGTAAAGACGCTGAACACTGGTAGTTCGGTCTGAGGTTCGAATCCCGCGAACGGGCTGGCTGCATGGGCGTTTTCGTGGTTTTCCCCATGTGTAACGTGTATACGAGCCAGTTTCCCTTAGAAAGTCCTCCACGAAGGCATCCCTCCCTTTAGGCAGATAGCCCTCGTGTGCTTTGCCATCACTGAATAACCTAACCTAACCTAAAGGCTGAAGACAAAGATGCATTGGAATTAGGGTCGTTAACTAGAACAGAAAGATTTTTTGAATGTGAAATGCCTCTAGAAAATTCAGTTCACCAATAGAATGCACTAATGGAGCACATCGAACTTCAGTACTACGGTTTACTGTAAACCTTCATCGGTTCGCCTTACACCACACTTTAAATCATGTCATCCGACTAAACAAAAGTTAGCTTCATTTTATTCCTATGTTTTCCGTGCACTTCAAGTCTGCTTTCTTCCCATGAGTTAGCTATATTCCTTTCTTTCCATCAATTAGCTATATAGCTGTCAATAAAATTCCGAGTTCCATACTTAAGGAATCCATTCCAGATATGAATTTCTGGAGTATTTATAGGATTCCTTACCAGTGTGGATTAATATGCATTGGTCAAACTAAGAGAGTCTTAAGATTTTGCGTTAAAAAACTGTTATGTTAGGAAAAAGAAAACATAGAAGTCCTTAATTGCCCAGGATTGTTGGTCCGAAAATCACATTTTCAATTTTTCTGCAGCCAAAATTATTCAAAAAACATCTTCCATTGGTGAATTAGATTTTCTAGAGGCGTTAGACGTTCAAAAAAATCTTTCTGTTCTAGTTAACGACCCTAATTACAATCCATCATGGTTTTCAGCCTTTAAAGAAATTATGTTTTAGTTCTCGTTTCATCAATAGATGGCGCCAGTAGTTTAACTCCTCTCCAGCCATTCCTATCTTATCTTAACTAATCACTATATCTTATCTCGTTCATTTGCGCTTTGGCAGCAGAGGTAAAACCATCGAAACTAGTCCTGTGAAAGTTTGCAGCGCAGATTTAAAATTAACAATACATTGTTTTATGTTTTAAAAAAATATCATTAAAATGGCATATTCCTGGATATAATTAAATTCCAGTTTTATCTATTTATTATAAAATTCGAAATAAAAAATGCAAAAATAGTTGCATATCAGCAGTATTATTTTTGTTTGATAGCATACTTAATCTTTTATCTGTGATAAATTAAACGGAACAGATAAAATCTCATCAGTGGTAGCTGGGGTATATGTATGGGTGTTTTTTGTGATGTAATAGCTAAATACTAGCCATTTCCTTTAAAAAGTTCTGTACTTAGTCAAACAACCCTTATTCGTACGTATTTAAATATGTGCCTTGGCATATTCAGTTAAACAAACGCACGTTAATATTTTCTTAATTAGTGTGAAGATTGACAATGTAAATTTGCCAAAATGGAACATTATGGTTGATAGGCTGGTATGCAAATCATCTTGAACGTGCAGCAGTTTGTTGTTCCACTTAAATTTCAAAATTTACACTGAATAAAATATACGTTACATATGCATGGCGTTGAAAATAGTGACAAAATTTTTATTCCATTGACTATGCTCATGGAATGCTAAAATGATGGACAGTAAAGATTTAGAATCAGTTAAAGAGTCTAACAGGTTTATAAATAATGCAAGAAATAATTTTCAGTATTTTTCAAACTGTATTATTACAATGAATTTCAGTTGCGCAGCAGGGATAGTGGCTACTGACTCTGAGCGCCGTGCCGAAAGGCCGGGTTTGAATCACGGAAAAGGTATGGATGCTGGTAAATGTATAGTGTCTGTGTGGCATGGGGACACTCCAAATATGCAATTAGCCAAAAGTCTTCTTGAGAGGTTGTGGTAAGGGAAGAAGGGTGGGAAACCCTCGGACCCGTCCTCCCGCTGTGCTCTCCGTAAAAACTGGGGCGCAACTAAGCAAAAGTGATTCTGCCACCTGTATGGTGCTCAAGGGCCTTGCCAACCACAGGCGCAATCTTGCACTTCTTTCCACGATGAATTTCGTGGGCTTCTTATCATGTTGGTGTCAGGCAACTGAGATACGTCATAACAACAACAAAGCAATGAATTTTTCTAAGCAAAAAGATAATATACATTAGAAGGTAACTGGAACCGATTCGCCTATAATGACAACCAAAAACGCTTCACCCATACTGACCACAGACAAACCTGCATCTTCAGAAGTGAGGTCTCTTGTAGAGTCATTAGGATATTTTGAAGCAGGAAGACGTGAAAATTTGCAATGCCCTCACCGGGACTCGAACCTGGACCTCACGGAAACGGGCCAAGTGTGCTAACCGCTATACCACGTAGGCGGGCTGGAAAGAAGGAGAAACTACCTTATACTCTGCATTATTATCTTTACAGACTATGGAAAAGGACCAGGCAACCCAAGTCACAATTTGGAGATTTAAAATCAACTTATCCTCTGAAAGTCAATGAGCTATCTAATAATCAACTTAAATCCTTAAAAGAACTGCATTCAATAACACGACTTAATTTTTAGCGAAAAAAAATCAATCAAGACGTAAAAATAACTAACAAACATATCTTACTATACCAGAGGATTATCTTGAAATATCAAACTAAACATAACGTTTTCAGCTCCGTCTGTATTTTTTGGATGTTGTAAAAAAACTGTAAGCCAAGGCTTCCCAAATTGTTTCAGTACGCGACTCACTTACAGTTTGTGCACTTATAGTTACTTACGCGGTGCACTTACAGTTACTTTTCGCCCTGGTTGCAGTATTTCTATCATAACATTAATCAGGCACAGAAATAAAAACAACATTTTAGTGAAAAAGTATTATAATTTTAATTAACCAGAAAACATACAAATCAAATACAAATAAAGAAACCCTCAGTAACAAATTAGAAAGTCAATGTGACAGGTAATCTTGTTGATCCCCTAATACAGTTTTTCAAATCGCGGAAGATGAATACAGTTATTGAACAAATCGATATTCTCATTTTTTGATCCACACTGGTTTCTGAATGATATTTGGTATTTATTAGAGCTACATCTGAAAACTAAGCTTCATCGCAGAGGGAATGAGGATCCTTATGGTTTTAGAACTTAAAGTTGAATACTCAATCTACAGGACCTTAGAAATGAGTTTCCGCAACATAATGTTAACGATATCCAGAGTAGCTCTTCTGCGATAGTGTGTGGTTCTTTGCACTTCTTCACTCTGTGAGCTACCTTAATAGACGCTAGCTCGGAGTTACTCGGAACTAACACTTGTTTAATTAACCCAGTGCTTCAGTGCTTTCCTTTCGTAAATCTTTCAACTTCATACTAAAAAAATCGTGAGACCAAGTTAGTGTGAATAATAGCTTTATAGCTACTTATAAGGTATATCTCCCACATTCTCAGCGTGCCTTCGTGGTGTAATGGTCAGCACACTGAGCCGGTATTTCAGAGATCCGTGGTTCGATTCCCGGCGAAGGCGATGCATATTTTTCATGTCTCCTGCTTCGTATTAACCTAATGTCTCTACAGTGGCGCCCGAACTAAAAGGACCCGAACTAAGGTTGTGGATGATGACTCTCCACACCCAGGATTTGGCGACTAGGTCCCCTAAAACCCTAGTCGCCCTTTAAAAAGGGGAGTATATAAGGTATATCTCCCACATTCTCAGCGTGCCTTCGTGGTGTAATGGTCAGCACACTGAGCCGGTATTTCAGAGATCCGTGGTTCGATTCCCGGCGAAGGCGATGCATATTTTTCATGTCTCCTGCTTCGTATTAACCTAATGTCTCTACATACTTTATAACCACTTTATAGCTTATTTTCTCCCTCCTTTCTGCATGCCTTCGTGGTAAAACGGTTAGCATATTCAGCGCGAATCGAGAGGTCCGGGTTCAAGTTTCTGCGAGGGTACTGCTCATTTTCCAAATCTTCAGCTTCAAAAATTCCTAATGCCTCTACAGTGGCTCCCGAACTAAAAAGGTGGTGGATGATGATTATTCACAACCAGGATTTGGCGATTGGGTTCCCTAATCCCCAGTCACCTTCCCTCCCTTATGCTTGCCTTCGTGGGCTAACGGTTAGCCCACTCGGCGCGTATTCGAGAGGTCCAGGTATACTGCTATTGCGATATATCGTAATATTTTGTCAAGATCATAGCATTTTTTAATTGACGTATAAGGTTGTACCACCTTCCCCATCCGTTCCTGAGTTCGATACTGACGGTCCCAAAGGGGAAAAGAAACTCCAAGAGATTTTGCTGAGAAGCCAAATATAGCAGTCTAGTGACTGAAAGTAATAGGTGCATTAGATGATCAATTGAAATATAAATATTGAGAAGAATGTAAGGAACTATTATTTTAAGAAGTAGAATAAAATTAATGAAATTATAATTAATAAAAAATAGGGCCGAGCTTTCAACACAAGTCTTCTCTCTCCGCGAAGCAAGGAAGAGATGCTTCACGGCGCCCTGGTCTTACATTACGGCACCCCAGGGCACCGCGGCACAAACTTTGGGGACCCCTGCTGTAAGCAATATATTTTCTGCTTTGAGTCCTGTTTTCACGAGTATTTTAAATAGTGTTATTGAATTAATTCCCAAAGACAACGTTATGGCAAATCTGCCAAAGGACTTTGCTTATTTTAGCAATATACGTGCAATTACAGAATTATCATTCAAACAAATGCCTGACAGAAAGAATGACATATTCCCAATATTATGGACATCATACTATAAAGTATTTAATGTGCATCTCACCAAGTGGGTTAATTACCTTTACCAGCAAAGATGAAACGGCCTTAGATAAACTAGTATTCGAGAACAGTCATTATTATAGAGAAGTTCAAGCCATATATTGATATTGTTGCTATTATGAGATAGATTATTGCTGCTTTTATGAGGGATAAAGAGGTTCTAATAAAGATTTACGTATTGAAAATTGTATTCAATTAATCAGGATTTCATTTCCAAAAAGGAAAATTATTTTGAAGAAGCAAAGTTACGTAAAAAACTTCTTCAATAATTGATGTGGAACGTGCATTAAAAAAAATTAAATATTCCATTCAGTTTACCTCCGTTATTAGATAGCATAGTGCTAATAGCAGCTGCCTTAACTAATATAGTAAACCCTATTTTATCTGAAAATAAATATTAATTTCAAAATATAATAGAGTTTGAAAGAAATACATGAACATGAAGCCTTTCTGTGTGCAGCTAATGAAATACGCAAGATTCTTTTTATTTTACATCCTGTATTTGAGAAAGCAATTAAAACTTAAATGCTAGTTTTTTTTATACTGTTACGAAGTTACATTTATTTATTTATCTTAATCTTGTAATTCAACACCTGTTCAAGAAACCTATTTTGAGGCAGTTTACTGTTTTTTTAATAGTGTAAATTATTTTATAGAGGAAGCCATCTTTCAGTACTTTAATTTTAGAAATAATTGATACTGTTACGAATTTTGTACATATATAAATAATTTTAATAAATTATATGTGAAATTATAGTATTTTATGTAATATGAAAATCCAAAGAAGCGAAGCTTTGCGGGAAATAAAGAATACAGCGGCAGGTCTATTTAAATTTGAGTAAATGCTTATCTCGCTGAGCTGGCGAGATATCGCCTAACTAGCTTTTTGTCGCCAAATTTCGCGAGAAATCAGCAAAAGTAACCAAACGTGGTGCCTATTTAGCGACATTTTGGTGCGGTCTGAATAACTATAATTGATCCTCTATGTAATTCTAATCGTATCCGGCCCTGATATACCTTCCAATAATTTCGACAATTGGAAGGTACTAGAGGTCTTTCGGCGACCGGATGAAAACTAAATAAGACCAGTTAAGCATCAGTTTCTCTATTAGTTATTTGGTACAGCGTGAGTTCGGAGTACTGAGAGATTTCCGTAGAATATTCGCCTTTTTAAATGCACTTTGTATTGCGTTGTGTTTAACATTCTTACTAGTTTGAAGGTGTAGTTACTGATTGTGGTCCGGATACCGGGAGGAGCTGTATGAGTATTTTTGTGGAAAGATCAAGAACTGCAAAGTGTTCCTTTTTGTAAAACAAATTTCATCAAGCTACAATCACTTCTGTGTGCATTCATTCTATTACAAACCCCCACGAACTCAACCGTTTTTGTGTCAGGAGTGGTGTTGAATGCCGGTTAAACATAAATAATATCTACCTGACAGGTAGACACTTTATCGTTCATGTTTTTTGCACACATTCCACCCGCCCTGCTATATTAGCCGGTATCCCCTAAGGGTCCCTTTCGGGACCCCTATTTTTCAATATTTACATAAACGACATACCCACCACACCCAACACCACATTAGCAATGTACGCAGACGACTCAGCGATCCTAAAACAAAGCGTATTTCTTAGTTCAGTCATTTAACGCTTACAGGAGCACCAGAGCGTAAATTGTGCCGGAGCCCGGCTCCAGTACTTCTCAGTTTTGGGGATAATTTCTAATTCTAGACGGAGCGCACTGAAGCTCTAAATAAGAATGTCCCGACACTGCTTTTATGTAACTGAGCAACAATTTCAGTAGAAATTTGATATCGAAAATTTTATTTTTAACAATAAAATTATATTAAAAATCGCTTATTAAATTCTAATTTATCTCTTTGCCTTTTATTTAATTTTAATTATTTAATCACTTTGCAGAGTCATTAGGATTTTTTTGAAGCAGGAGTCATGAAAAATATGCAATGCCTTGCCGGGACTGGAACCGCTGACCTCTCGAATAGGCGTGGAGCGAACTGACCATTGCACCACAAAGGCATGCGAGGAAGGCGGGAGAAGTACCTTATAATTTTAATCTTTAATTATTTAAATATATAATAATAACTTAATTATTAATTAATTAAATAATAATTATCAATTAAGCAACAATTAAAGAATAATAATATCAATTATATAATTATTAATTAATTTGATAATTATTCACAATTTAATTTTTAAATTATTAATGATTTTAATAGTCCTTTTACTTATTTATTTAGTCCTGTTCCTCTTTCCTAACTGTCTTCCATAGGACTTCCATAGGCACTCCTACTTTTAGAAATTAAGCCCTGAAGAGCACATCCAAACACTTGAGACTTGGTTGCAAAAATGGAAAATTCTGGTAAACGTGGACAAAACCCAGACCATTCTGTTCACCAAAAAGGAAAAGATAAAAAAGAATCTCAAATTTTCATAGAACAACTATCTCGTGCGGGAAGCAGGTCCTTTGTCTCGGGGTGATCCTCAGAAATTCTCTCACATGGACCACACTCATTACATCTATTATTAGGAAGTTTCCCTTTAATTGAACAACTCTTCCCTTTAATTGCTCAAAATAGCGTTCTATCTATAGCCAACACGTTACTCATTTGCAAGTCCATCTTGCGTCCTTTGCTATGTTATGCATGCCTTGTATGGCCCTATTCATGTCGTTCAACAGGAAAAAACTCCAGAATAAATGCATAAATGCGTTCTGCCCCAAATTACAAACTCTCCATGACATGTAAGAAACAATAGGATTCACCAAGTACTGAAAATGGAATTATTAAGTGCTTGTTATTACCCGAATTGTAAACAACTTTTATGAACGACAAAAATTGATTGACAACCCTGCTGTCAAAATATGTCAATATGATGGTAACAATCCTATGAAGTCTAAAAGGCCTATGTCAGTTCCGAATATGGACAATGATTAATTTTCGAATATCTCTGCGAATTTCTGCTGTACCTGTATTCATTTATTTAGTTCATATTCAGTATTTACTGTGTTTACCTTTAATTATTTAGATATCACATTCTGAGCTCACCTGTAGCAGTTTTATATTTAAATTATATTTAGTCTTGTTTATCCTTCCATGGGTTTACCTTTAAAAAGGACCAAATTATTTGTGCATTACTTATGCTTTTCTATTATGTATTGCATTAATGCAATGTTTTCAGTACCCACACCAGTTCAGCGGCTTTCTGGATACAAAGCTTGTCAGGACTGAGTGTTCGGTGCATACTCTTGGCGAACATATTCGTGAAATACTTTAAGTCCTGATCTTGAACAGGGAGCTGAATGCAGCTATGTTCTGTGGTAGAAAACTGTGGTAAAGTGGTAGAAGAACTGCACTTAAGAAGGATTTAAAATTCTCTTTTATTAAACCACAATTATATACAGCCATTTCCCAACTCGGGAGGGATACAGAAAATAATGACCGCACTTGGGTCTAAACTGCACAATCAAATAATTTAAACTAAAGTTAATTAGAAATTAAGTAGTCGTTGCTCACAGAGCTAAAAACGCGAGGTTGGCCTCTATGCTAAATGGTGCATAGCAAGGTTTAACTAATACTAACGCACTTAGATTTACTTCAATAAGTAATAGAGTAACAGCGCTAAGGCTTAGAATTTAAATACTAGCTGGTCAGGCGAACGTCGAACAAAGCAGCAGTGGTCTGAGACTAAAAGCTCTCTCACACTGAGAGGTTCCTACCTATCGCTTAAATAGAAACTTGGCTCCACTTCAAATTAGTATAAAGCTGAAACGCGCGCTTATTCTAACGGGAAATTGAAATAAGAACAGAATAGAAAGGCAAATTAAATTAAAACTTTGCTAGCTTAAACTAAAACCTTACATACTTCCCGCCAGAATTGGCAAAAATTGAACTACTGTGGTCCAAACGGACCATGTTGAAACTTTGCGATTCTAGAAATACTCAAAATTTAACTCTCCCTAACTTAGGCCAACCTTTACAGCAAAATAGAATTTCTTGGCCATTTACAGACGAAAACTTGATTTTTACATAAAACTTCATCTGTTTTTTTGGTAATTCCTTACTTTCGTCTGAGTCCTTCCAGCAAAATCTAGAAGGAAAGAAATTTTAGTATAACATAATAACACTAAGTTCTAGGTAATAGACTACTTTTCTTACCCGTGTAAATTCTCATACACACATTATCATTTAAGCAAAATTAAATTCTTCCCCCAATGCTCTCCACCGGTGTTGGATGAAAAGCGAACCGCAATAGCGGGTTTTTGTTTGTTTGTTTGTGTGTTCGGGGGTGTTCGACTCTCCCACCTACGACCGACTAACATTAGTTAGAACGTGACATATAGAGACCTCAGAAGACGCCCTATAACCAGCTAAACCTGAGGTTCTAACTAACTTCATGTCTATCGCTTTAAGTGTATTTGGTGGAGAGCCTACTAATACTTGCATTCTTTTACTTCTCTGTCACATTTTCATGCATACAATTCGTAGTTTGCACAAAGAATGCTTCATTCAAAATTTAACTTTGCACCTAACGAGCATTGATGCTATAATTCCATTTTTGTTATATTTTATGAAACTTTTAACCATTGCATACAAATCACAAGATACAATAAGTACGTTAAATTTCTAAGTTTACAGCAAGTGCATCACATTCTTTTTTTTTTTTTCAAAGATCTTTTCTGAAACATCGCCTTACACTGAAATAATAGTCTGTAGACTAAATCGTGTTTTCCTTCTACCGACTTTTCATTCTAGAAATTTACAAGTCTTTCGACAAAGCATAATACAGAAACATTTAGTTAACATTCTCGCAGCAATTCATTGCTTTTACGAGGCTAATATATTCACAATGCTTCATAATCTACTTTACAAACATTAACTAATTTTAAATCTTTGCAGAATTACAATTTTAAATAAAACCATCTTTCAAGATAAGTAATAATTTATCGCCTACTTGGCGTAAAAATAAACCTCGCTTGAGGTAAAAAGAGACCCTGCAACTTGCAGTAACACTCGAAAATTAACTACACGTTGGAATAAGAAATACTACTTATCTTGTTGTAGTCAGCCATTCTTTTCTTGGCCCAATCCTTGAAAGTTGGGTAGATTGTAGCTTGGGCCAGTGTCCTTGACTTTGGTCGCTGACCGTTGCCCTCTTGTTGTTCCTCCGTCTTCCTTTTAGGGTTCCTTCTTTCCATTCTGGGATACTTGCGCTGGGGAGGAAGGTGATCCGCTCGAAGTTTGTTCGGCTGGGTCCTCTGTTCCTGGGCCCTCGTTCGTCGCTGCTCCGGGCTCCTGCTGTATTCCGGACGTTGATCCTCAGGCTGCAACCGGGGCTGCTTGCTTCTCAGGCTCCTTTCCGATGTTTCGGCTGTCTTCTTGGCTACTTTGGGTTGGCCTTGTCCATTGTGCTTTGGTCTTTTGTTAATTGTTGAACTTGCACTATCGGAGTTCTTTTTTTTGAATCCACCTCCTCTGGTGATTTTCCGTTTCTTGTTTCTTCTACTTTGTTGATGGGGGCTTTCTGTTTCTGGCCTTTCGTTGCAATTGTTGCTGGTTCCTGTTGTTGCCGCTGAGGTACATCTTCCGTGGAAGTGCGTCTCCCTGGCTACTGGAAAATATTTTTAAACATTTCCATTTTATTACGGTCATAATACGGCTTGAGTGGGTCCACACTCGCAGTAATTTTCTCGCCGTTGTTCCTCCTTAATACTACAACAGTATGGGTGATTTTCTCGATAAGGAAAGGGCCTTCAAAACGCGGAAAAAATTTCCCCACCTTTTTTTCTGGAGCATTTGATAAAGCATGTTTGACTTTCAGCACCTCATCTCCAACTTTGTACTTCACCTCTCTTCTCTTTTTATCATAATAAAATTGTTGTTTCCTCTGGGCTATTTCTGCATTTCCTCTCGCTTCCCGTATCAAGTTCTGAATATCCTTTATTTTAAATTCTTCTGCCCTATCCTGGACAAAGAAAAGTTTGTCTAAGGGTGTCAAAATCTTTCTTCCAAGAAATAGTTCAGCGGGTGTTTTTTGCTTTGTGTCATGTTTGGCAGTTCTAAGGGCAAATGCAAATTCATTTATATGGCTATCTCAGGTAGAGTGATAATTCTTAATGTAACTTCGAATGATTTTCACTACGGTTCTATTAACCTGTTCCGCTATGTTTGACTGCGGACGATACGGGACCATCTTTAGGTGACGTATGCCCAGTTTTGCACACATTTCCTCCAAAATATTACTAACAAATTGGGGACCATTGTCGGAGGGTCCCCAATTTGTTAGTAAACTTTTAGGGGCGCCCGTATTTTAAAATATACTTATTTAACATTGAATCTACTACAATTTTTGCAGACGCGAGTTTTAACGGAATCAACTCTAACCATTTGCTAAAATGGTCCACTATAACTAAAAGATATCGGCTTTTGTTAACTTTACTTCTAGGATAAGGTCCCAGTAAATCGATGCCTATTATTTGATTTGGGAAGTCTTATTTAACACTATTTAGGAACCCGGCCGGGCAGAAATTAATATAATTATTAAATTGGCATGTTGGGCATGACTGGATATACGCCCTAGTAAACTTTTGCAGTTCGGGAAAGAAAACTGCTTCGCGAACTCTTTGGACAGTTTTTCGTATGCCCAAATGGCCGAATCGTGCAACTCCTCTGATACATTCAATCTAATGCTAGCTGGGATAACCGGTCTAAACTCGTAGTTTTCATTAGTAGTTTTCGTATAAAATAAAAGTCCATCAATTATTTGGTAATTTCCGGCCCTATTTCTTATCGGCACAATATCCGGATGACTGAAATTCTCAGGGTCGGCCAAATAATTCTATATATATTTTTGAACTTCGGATCTTTTCCGAGTTCGGCTATTACTGTTTCACGGGAATCTAATACTTTGGATGTCAGCATGGCTATTCTAACCGTATTTCCATTTTCATCCAAATTAATTCTGCTTAAAGCATCTGCCACAACATTTTCCTTTCCCGGCGTGTGTTTAATTACTAGATTATATTCTTGTAATTTAAGTGCCCACCTTATTAATCTGGTTTTCCAGAGTAGAGTCTGGTGACCGCAGCGTGGTCCGTACATACAGCTACTGGAGAACTTCCAAAGAAAACACGAAATTTATGCACTGCTGATAACACTGCGGGAGTTTCCCTTTCCGTGGCCGAATAGTTTCTCTGGGTTTCGTTTAACGTGCGACTGAAAAAGACCACGGGTTGCCCATTTTGAGAAAGCACTGCCCCAATCGCAAAATCTGAAGCGTCCGCTGAAATTTCTAATCCTTTATCCCCCTCCGGAAATTTTAAGACGGGGGCTTGAGTCAATGCGTCTTTCAGTTTTTGAAATACCAAGTTGGCTTCTGCTGAGCACGAAAACCTAGCTTTCTTCCTCTTCAATTTCAGCAGAGGCTCAGCTATTTTGACAAAGTCTTTAATGAAAGACCGATAGTATGAACACATACCAAGAAACGACGCTAACTTCTTCTTTGTTTTAGGAACAGGACAATTTTTAATAGCTATTATCTTTGACTGATCCGATTCAATTCTGAGAAATTTTAAACCCTTAATAACGTAACACTTTCGCGGCAAATTTACATTTGGGCGCATTTATCTTCAAACCAGCTTCGTTTAACAATGAAAACATTTTTCTTAAATCCTGTAAGCGATGTTCTAAACTACAACTCGTAATTATAATATCGTCCAAATATATGAACGCACTTTTACCAAGGACCGGTCTTAAGACAACGTCCATACATCTTTGGAAAGTTGCCGGCGCGCCGGATAAACCAAAAGGCATCCTCAGAAATGCGTACGTGCCAGACTTAGTTATGAAGGCGGTTTTAGGGACATCTTCGGGTTTTACCCCAATCTGAAAATAGCCACTCGTAAGATCTAATGTGGACATGAAATCGGTAGAGGTAATATTTCGGATTATCTCTTCGATTATCGGCAAAGGATATACAGGATATTTTGTGACGGCATTTAGCCTTCTGTAGTCTACAGCAAAACGCCACCGCTTCGGGTGCGTAATCGGATAATCATTATTTTTCTTGCATAAACTACTGGGCTAGCATAACTGCTAGAAATCGGGGTAATTATTTTATTTTTCAACATTTCCTTAATATGATATTCAATAATTTCTTCTTTTACCTTATCGTAGCGATAGGGCTTTTGCCTTACTGGTTGGGCGTCCCCTGTTTGGATTTCATGATTAGTAACCTGCGTGAAACCGGGTACATCGCTAAATAAATTTGAAAACTCACTTACCAATGCCTGCAGCTTTTCTTTCTCTTCTGCATGTAAGTGCTGTTATCTCCAGCTGCGGGGGCTTATCATTCCTTTTTTCCACTGGCTGTATGGATAGCGTCAAATTGCCTCCCTGAAAATCTGTCTTCGCTTTTGCCAATCTAAAAAAGTTCACACCCAGAATAATACACTTTTGCAGGTTTCGCACAATATAAAATAAAATTTTTACCTGCTCGTCGTTGATACGCACAAAAAGTGAAACTTTTCCTAGGCATCTACACTTCTCTCCTTGGGCCGCTATGATATTCGTGTCTCTTGCACTAAAAATTCTATAATGGCGAAAGTTTTTTTTTTGAAAACGTTTTCCGAGATAAAGCTGCTTTGCGCTCCTATATCCAAAAGAGCCGTCGCCGGTATGTTGTTAATTAAGAGTTCAATCTTCGGTAAACTTAAATTTTAACAACCACGGTGTTTAAACTAATTGTGGAAGGATTTTGCGAGACTTCGGATTTCTTCACCTTCCTTAAAGAAATCCATTTTAGTTTAAATCCTTCTTCTTATTGTGGCCACCTTCTGCATCTTTGCCCGTTTTTCGATTAAAATCTCGTCGTTCGTCGCTCGACTTAGGAGATCCATCTTTCTTCGGCCATTGCTTCGCCTTGTTCCCGTAATTCTGTTGTTGCTTCTGGTGCGGTCTTGGCGTGTTCCCCTGACTTCTTCGTTCAAATTGGCGACGTCATTCATTGTCTGCAATTCTTCGACTTTCAAATTGTACGGCGAGCTCGAATAATTTATCCAAAGTCGTTAGGTTTCTGAGCTCGATAAAATCTTGATTTTGGGGCAGTAGCCTAGGAAGTATAATTTGAATAATTTCTGAATCCGGGCGACTTCCATACAAAAGCCTGAAAACTTGGATTTTTCTCAAAATAAAATTTGACAAATCTTCTATTTTTTCTTGATAGCGGCTAAAAAATTCCGCCTCTAGTCTAGCTCGATCTCGTACGACAGGAAATGCTTTCACCAAACAACTTTTAAAATTTTCGTAAGTGTATGTGGGGCTTCCCGGTTCCCCCAAAAGATTCTTTCCAATAGACTTGAACTAATTTAGCGCTTGGCCCTTCAAAGCGCTGGTGGCAAGAGTGACTTTCTGAAATTCGTGGACTGGATATAACATGAAATGTGAGTTCAATTTTCCCAGGAAATCAATTATGGTTGACTTGTCGTCAAAACTTGCCGCTGGCTTCATGGCTGCCCGCATGGTTTGTACAATGTAGCCAAAGGGCAGGAGGTGATATCTCAGGGTTCTGCACAGGTACTGCAAGTATCTCAGGTTCATCTTCTTGTCTTTCAGGCTATCCTCTCATTTTCCTTCTTTAGGCGCCAGTGTTAGGACTGAGTGTTCTGTGCATACTTTTGGCGAACATATTCGTAACTGTAACAAAGTCTTGTTCTCGAACAGGGAGGTGAATGCCATCTATGTTCTGTGGTAGAATAACTGTGGTTAAATGGTAGAATAAATGCGCGCAGGGAGGGTTTTAAAATTACCCTTTTATTAAACTCATATTTACAGCCACTTCCCAACTCGGAAGGGATAACAGAAAATAATGACCGCACTTGGGTCTAAACTGCACAACAAATAATTTAAAATAAAGTTAAATAGAAAACTAAGAAGTCGTTGCTCTCAGAGCTATAAACGAGAGGTTGGCCTCTACGCTAAACTATCAATGGTGCGTAGCAAGATTTAGCTAATACTAACGCACTTAGATTTCTTCAATAAGTAATAGCGTAACAGCGCTAAGGCTTAGAATTTAAGTACTAGCTAGTCAGGCGAGCGTCGGACAGAGCCGCAGTGATCTGAGACTAAAAGCTTTCTCACACTGAGAAGTTTCTTGCTAACCCTTAAATACAAAACTTGGCTCCACTTCAAGTTAGCATAAAGCTGAAACGCGCGCTCATTCTAACGGGAAGTTGAAATAAGAACTTACAGGAAAGAGAAAATTAACATAAAGCTTTGTTAGTTTAAACTAAAACCTTACAAAATTAGTTGTGCAGCACTTCGGCAATCGGTGGATTCATTTAACTAAATACTGAAAAATTTATATTTTCAACTGCAAGTT
This sequence comes from Stegodyphus mimosarum, assembly GCA_000611955.2. NCBI lineage: Eukaryota > Metazoa > Arthropoda > Arachnida > Araneae > Eresidae > Stegodyphus > Stegodyphus mimosarum. The sequence goes on from KK115706.1 coordinate 124,901, forward strand.
CGGTTTCCAAGCGATCTTAGCCCAAAGTGCATTTTTTAGCCCAGTTATACAACGATTACAAGCACACATCTACGCACTTGAGACTTGGTTCACGAAATGGGAAATTATGGTAAATGTGGATGAAACGCAGGCTATGCTCTTCACGAGGAAAAGGAAAATTTAGAAAAATCTCAATTTCTATGGAACTTCAATTTCCTGGGCCAAGCAAGTCTCTTATCTTGAAGTGATCCTCAATAATTCGCTCATCACACAATACATCTATTACCCAGAAGTTTCGAGCTCGTAAACCTAAACTCTACCCCTTAATTGCTTGAAACAACGTTCTATCTATAGATAACAAGTTCTCATTTGCAAATTCATATTGCTTCCCATACTTTGCTATGCGTGTTCAGTCTGGGCGTGTGTTTGCAGAACTAATAGAAAAAGGTTGCTGACAGCGCAAATCGCATATGCCCTGTGGTACCTCCGTAATAACCGGATCCACGAGAAACTAAATATTGTTCAGCTGACGACTCATTACTATTTTCTTTCAAAGAGATTTCATGAGAGGCAAAGATCTATAAACAACCACGTTATTAAAATCTGCTCGTATTTACAATGATTTAGCAAATAGGTCAATGGCTGTCCTCATCAACTATACAGAGGGTGTTCACACATTTTTGTAACGATTTTGATTCTACATGAATTTAAACATTAATTTTAAAATTTAAATATGGCTGGCATCAAATTTGAATAAGCTTTAATTATCGTCTGCAGCATTAAAATATTCTTTTCTTTAAAATGTCGCTGAAAAGTAAACAGTGGATCAAAGGGCAGAATTTTGCTCTGTCCGAAGAGAAATACTCTTATTCAATTATTAAAAAAAGATGTGAAAAGCGTGGTTTTAATATTTCTACACGTAAAATAAATGACATAATTAATATGAAAGGCAAGAAACGTCAAAGTTTACATCTGACTGGCAAAAAAACGCATACCCAACAAGACACGTACAGCTCTTATTAAATCTAAAGTCGCATCTTATGTTTTAAAGGAAAATTTACCCCCCCCCCCCAAAGAGCTATTGCAAAGTCTTTAAACATATCTGTAAGAACTGTAATCAAAATTATTGTAAGGTTTATCCTAATTTTATAACAGTTATTTTAAGTTTATGCACCTTTCCTATCTCTTCTAGCTTCAGCTTACAATTTCCGACCAGAATGTGTTTTCAGAAACGCGTTTAATGTAAATGAGTAAGAGAGCCAGAGTTTCTGATTAGCGCGCGTTTCCTTTTGGGCTACATCTCTCTCTGAGCTATTACTACGCTCGGCCGTACTTTAAGTCCTTGATAGCTTCGCCTACTTAATTCAGATTTAGGGGCCAACTACTTAGAATCCCGATAGCTTCGGCTATATCTTTTTTAAGCATTAGCTAAGCTTTAATTCTTATTAATTTGAGTTCAAGCCCAACTGGAGGTTGTGCTGTACACTCTGAGATAGATAGGAGCAGACTGTGTTGATCTTTATTTTAAGAAATGAAGGGTAATTAACCCTTCTTGAGTCTTACTTCTTTGTTCACACACTCAAGCGATTATTCGGTTATCGATCTACAAGGTTCCTCACATTGAACTGTGAAATAAGAAGGTGGCACCCCACATTATAAATTCTAATTTAAAGCTAATCAAAAAAAAAAAGGATGTCATCGCCTAACGCCGAAACATGTTTCTCAGCGTAAGAATATGTGCTGATTGCTGTATGAAAATTATTTTGGCAGGTTAAAAATGCAAATATATACACTCACGTTTGTGAAAATTGCAACACCAAGAAGGAATCGTCATAACTGAATGCAATTTAATACACAGTTGAGTGGTAGTGGTACAAATAAATGATTAAATGTTCAAAGCAAACAAACAAGAACAAGAGATCAGAATCAGTATTTTGTGTGGCCACCACGCGCCGCAATAAGTGCTGCTACCCGACGTGGCATGGAGTCAAACAAAGTTTGAATGTCTGACTGAGGAAGAGCATTCCATATCGTTTGTACGCGTACCCAAAGTTCGTCTGCAGACGCAACAGGACGAGGATCACGAGCAAGACGCCGACCAATGACATCCCACACATGTTCAATTGGCGACATATCCGGGGAACACGCAGGCCAAGGAAGAAGCTGTACCTGCTGCGCTGCAAAGAAGGATTTAACAATCCGAGCAGTATGAGGGCGGGCATTGTCCTGTTGAAATACAGCGCCTGGCAAGCTTTGAAGGAAGGGAACAGCTTCGGGCTGTAGAACTTCACGGATATACCGGTTGCTGTTCAGATTGCCCACAATTCGTAGCAATTGAGATCGTCTATGATATGCTATGGCGCCCCAGACCATAACTCCGGGTGTTCGTCCACTGTGGCGTTCGATAATGCACTCCGGAAGGTGGCGTTCACCGGCATAGCGTCTGACACGAATGCGGCCATCATGGTACCACAAATTAAAGCGGGATTCGTCAGAAAACACGACATGCTGCCAATCAGCACGCCAGTCTCTATGCTGATTGGCCCATTGTAGCCGCAGGCGGCGATGGTCGTGCGTTAGGGGGATCCTGTATAAAGGAGTCCGTGCGCGCAGTCCACACTGCAGCAGACGTCTACGAATTGATGAAGCACACAATGAAACACCTGTAGCTATTGACCACAGTGCTGCCAATTGTCTAGAGGAAGCTGTACGGTCCGTCCGCGCCATGCGGACCAGGTGTCTATCATCGCGAGCTGACGTCACATTTCGGGGTCCACTCCCGGATTTCCGAGTTGTCCGACACTCGTCCGTCCACTGCTTCCAAACGCGCATCACTGTGCTGCTGTTACGCTGCACACGAGAGGCTACTGCACGATACGACAATCCAGCTTCACGAAGGCCGATGATTCTCCCTCGTTCAAACTCTGTAAGTTGTTCAAATCTCGCTCTCTTTCGTCGACGAGGCATAAGTACACTTTTACGGAGGACGGGACGCCCGATATACACCGTAGGTTGACAGGCATATGTCCATCGCCCCCCCTTTGTCTGTTTTTATCAGCTCCACCACAGCCGAAGGAACGGACAAGCCAGCACCAGTACGGTCCCTGTCGAGCCTGATCCCATCCTAGGTACAATACCCGGGTTCTAGTCCTGTGAAGAATAAGGTACAATAGTACCTGATATTTTGCCCCCGTGGTTGAGACTGTCTAAGTACAGATCCTAGCCAGTACTTCCCAGGAATTCTCCTGAGTCAACCCCCGGGGGGGAGGCATAAGTACAGATTGAGTTAACGTTTACCACTAGCAGATAACCACCGATAACCATACACGCCTCGCTACAGCCGTCTATTTATTCGGATCCATCAGCCGTTCAGAGGGCGCTGCTCAGCATACGCATGCGCTACGGATTTGCAATTCTAATCATTTGCATATCATGCGCTACTTTGTAATTCCTGAAAATTTCAGCTCACTCGCGTAAGTCCTTCATGGTGTTGCAATTTTCACAAACGTGAGTGTAGTTACAGTTGATGAGGTTTGGATATACTTATCTGATTGCAATACAAAGAGATTGATTTACTACTAAAGAGGAGAAAAAGAGTTAACATGTTGGTTCCGAGAAAACAAGAAAGTTTTTCTAAGCGTTTTATGGTTATAACCAAATTCTCTTATAACGGAAAACTTAAAATAAGGAAAGCAGAAAAAAAAAGTCAAAATTAATTCGAATTACTATCAGAAATATATTTTAACACCTATTTTTAAAGAAGAAATCCAATCTCTCTATGCAAACAATTTTCACTGCGTTAAGTTCCATCAGGATAAGGCCCCAAGCCATACCTCTAAATCTACTGCTCTCTTTTTTTAAAAAAATGAGAATTGAAACCGGAATTGAAGCTATTCCCTTTAAATGCATCCCACCCAAGTCCCCTGATGTGTATCCTATGGATTACTGTGCATATGGACTTTTAAAAAGAGCTATTTATAAGCGGCATCTCAAAACACTAGTTGGACTCTGGAAGATTGTGAAGGAGGAGTGGAATAAAATCAACCTTGATGTTTTAAGAAAAGCACGTTTATTTTGGAAATCAGGACGTGATATGATAGTTCAACAAAAGAGCTATCACACTGAACATATCAGAAAATAAAATTCTAAGGTTTGTTTACATATAAATCTTTGCAAAATCGTTATAAAAATACGTGAACCCCCTCTGTATAATGTAAAATTGTATTCTTTTGTATTTGTTATACCTATGCATCTATATATTATTTGTTTGTATATATCGATTATGCAGTGTTGCTCCTCACCTTCTCCTGTTCATGTAATTACCTAACGTGCCAATTGACTCGCAACTGTCTATGTCATTCTATTCCATGTTTCTAGCCAAATCACCAGTTCGAACTGGCTTTTCTGGTCAGTGAATGCAGGAAGCTGTCTCGGGACTGCAGTAGTCTCCCTTAGTTACCTTTTTTGTTACACCTTAACTTAATTACCAGTTATAAAGTTTATTCAACTCATAAAATATTATTTTAAAAAATTGCTCTACTCTCCTTACCATGTTCAGTTATCTAGTTATTCTTACATCTTTGTAAATTCAGTCAGCTACAATCTCTTTTTAGTTCTCTCTTGTAATAATTAAGAAAAGTAAACTGTTCTACATGGGGTAAGGTCTTTGGCCCAGGTGCCAATACTACTCCTAGACATCATCATCAAGTTCGGTTTCCACATTATCTGCCATTTCTTATATTCTGCGACCAAATATTGTATCAGAGAGTGGTATAGTTCGACCTTCTTAGTTGCGACCATGAACGCAAACACGCATGCGCCATTTGGACCGATTTATTCTCAAAATAGAGTGGATGAAATCAGGGTGAAATCATTTCGTAGAGAATTTTTCCATTCTTATTTTTTCTCTATTTATTTCCATGACGTTCAAATGCACATACATAAGAATACAAAATGACTTTTAAGTAATCTAAGTTAATATGCTGATCATCATTTATTATTATATCGCGTTTAATTCTGTGCATTTATTCATTTACATATTCGTAAAAATACAAGTGTTTTACAAATTAGTTTTATTGAATATGCTTCTACTAAAAATGCCCCATAGAAGCCAGTAAAACTTTTTATGGGTACCCATAAAATTGTATGGGTTTCTACTGACTTCTAATGTTTTCTATTGGTCTCTGTGTGTTTTTCTTACTGGTCTCAAAATGCCCTATAGAAACCAGTTAAGCTTTCTACTGGAATCCACAGAATTCTATTGGTCCCTGCTGACTTTTACTGGTTTCTTTTGATCTCTGTGGGTTTTTCTTACTGATATCAATTGACACTCATACAACCGATATCAATGTCAGAACTTTCTACTGGTTTGTATTGGTTTACGAAGATCGCATTATGTTCTCGAGTGTCAATATGTAGAAACATCTTCTTACTCGGCTTCTGATAAGCAATTTAGGGGTATTGGTTTAAACTGACTTTTACTGGTTTCTTGTTGGTATTAATATAATAGATGCCAAATAAATCTCCTATTGATTTATATGGGTTTATACTATTTTCTAACTGACGTCAATTGGCTTCTTGTAAACAATGAAGTTAATACTGATATCAGTAAATCAAAATTCATTGGTATTCTTGTTGTCTACTGATTATTTTAAATTATTTATTTATTTATTCTTATTTCATTTATTTGATACTGTTGAAATTAAGGTTATTTCAGATTTATAACCAAAAAAAAAGTTTTAAATTAAAAAAACACACAATGAACCCTCTCGTCTCCACCTCTTCTCTAAGAAGATCAGTATTTCTAAGAATATAACTAAATATGAACATTCAATATGACCTCATGAAGACCATCAGAGTAACCTGGAAACGCAGGTGGTAGTTTTAGAGAGGGTTTTCATTATATTTGCTCATTTATTTGTTATAAACCACCGACAATGAGGTCTCTCTAAGGTGACCAGCCACACGTAAGAATGCATCTTTGCAAGTGGTCGCAGTGGTTGCGTTGGAGAGGTGATGCTCAATACCACTATATATCTATGTTCTCAGAAATACGTTTATCTTTTTAGAGGTGGGCATCTTATACAGGTTGCCTCTACGAAATGACTCTCTCTAAAGCGACCAGCATGCACTTTCAGAATTCTCTTTGCGGGTGGTCCCCTTACAGAAGGAATGTTCAACACCAACATATACTTATGTTTTCAGAAATATTGGTCTCTTTCAGAGGCGTTCCTCTTAGGAAGGTGGTTTTGCCACGAGTTGGTTCTCTGAATATACCCTTAGATATGCATATATCAACATTTCTGACAGTACAGATAAAAACCGATATCAACCATCATCTTAAAGTGACCACGTTCATTCACAATTGCAAAACCATTTTACTGCGTGTTAACGCTTACGTGAGATAAGTTGGCCTTGCGCGAGGAAATTTCCGTAATCTTCCACAATGTTGCGTCTCACATGGATAATTTCTTCAAAATGTGAACTCGCATAAATCTTGCAACGCGAAAAAACCTCTAAGAACATACATACGTTACATACGTTAAAATTGCGAAAAGAGTTAACAAACAAAAACGACACATACCAGATATACCAGGTCTGCTTGAGTCAGCTCATGCGGCACCCAGCGACTGAACTAGTACGTCAAGTTTATCTCATGCATAGCGCGACTAATGGACATGGAACTCACGTCAAATTCCATAGCAAGCTCTCGAGTAGTTGCATAACTGATCTTCTTCCACAGGTTCTCGCAGGCGGGCAGCAGCAACATCAGTAGGCCGGTCAGAGCGCTCTGCTTCTTGAATGTACTTGTTTTTGAACTTTCGGTACCAAACCTTCACAGTATCATATCATACAACAATAGTACCTAAAGCTGTACACAAGATTTGATGACGTTCTGTAGCTGACGCCTTTCAACAGAACTGAAAGTACTAGAAGCGGAACTCTTCAGAACATACCAGCAAAGAATTGAGGACCTCTCAAGCTTCAGTTTTAAGAAATGTACAATTATTTGAACTTCTGTATGGAAGCCGGCCGGATCCTCAAATCATACAAGTAAGTTTGCCTAGGTTACTTCCTCAGGTAAAAGACTTTATCGAATTAAGGTATCTGACAACTTTGGAAACGTTATTTCACATCGCAATCCAGTTTGAAAGCCGAAGAACGGCGAACGTTGAAAGAAAGAGCCAGTACGAGCAACGAATTCAATTTCGTGCGTTAAGGCCACAGCAGAGGCAAGATAACGACCACGGAAGCAAGTCGAATCAGTGGTCAAAGAAACCTGAATATTCAAAAACAACCAGCGAAAGTCGACAGTTCAAAAATAAGCCAGACAAAAAGTTTGGAGGTCAGCGGAAAGGCCCGGAAAAGAAGAAAGAAGATTTAAACTGAAACGGATTTCTTCTGACGGGAGGGTGCCGAAATTCGAAGGCCAAGAAAATACCTCTACCATCAAGCTCAATACAGTTAGAAAAATGTGTTCAATACAGCGTGAAAAATTTAGTTCTTCCGAAGATTGAAGTGCTAGTGAACAATATTCCAGCCACCGCCCTCCCGGATACAGGAGCTCAGTGTAGCTTTGTGGCAGAATATTTTTTAAAATATATTGTCGTCGGCATAGAATCTACAGTTCGAAAAATACGACGGTACCACAGTATATCCGCATTAAGGATGAGCAAGTAAAAATTATATTCCTCACTGCAAGAAATCTCCAAGCAAATATAATATTAGGAGTAGATTTTCTTTCAGCGTCCGAAGCAACACTAGATTTCAGTCAAGCATCTCTTAAGCTAAGAATGAAACCGGTGCCTGAAGTAAAAGCGGATCCTCCCACATTAAATTTCGAACACCTGCCAACTGAAGAGCAAGAAAAACTACGCCAAGTGGTAAGTGAATTTTCTACTTTGTTCAGTGATATTCCCGGATTGACGCAAGTCACTAAGCATGAAATAAATACGGAATATTCACAGCCAGTTCGCCACAAGGCTTACCGCTATGACAAATCTAGGGAAAAAATTATAGAACGGCATATTAAAGATATGCTAAGTAAAACGATTATCACACCCATCTCCTTTAGTTACGCGAGCCCGGTTGTTTTATGTAAGAAGAATAATGATTATCCGGTTACACACCCAAAACGGTGGGGTTTTGCAATAGATTACCGGAAACTAAATAGCGTTACTAAGTATCCGGTTTATCCATTACCCATTATTGAGAAACTCTTGGGAAAAATAACTACCACTAGTTGCACTTGATTTAACGTCGGGTTATTTTCAAATCGGCGTAAAGCCTGAAGACGTACATAAAACGGCGTTTATAACTAAGTCTGGCACTTTTGCATTTTTTCGCATGCCGTTTGGCCTGTCAGGCGCGCCAGCAATATTTCAACGTTGTATGGACATTGTTTTAAGACCCGTCCTCCGGAAAAGCACTTTTATTTATTTACATGACATTATTGTTACTAGTGATAATTTAGAACAACACATTAAAGACTTAAAAGAAGTGTTTTAATTGTTAAATGAGGCCGGTCTAAAAGTTAATGCTGAAAAGTGCAAATTAGCAGCCACAGAATTACGTTATTTGCGCTATAAAATTTCTCGACATCGAAAAGGCATCGAAACCGACAAATCAAAAATAATTGCAATTCAGAATTATCCGCCGTCAAATACGGCGAAGAAACTAGCTTCTTTTCTAGGGCTCTGCTCATACTATAGGTACGTTATAAGGGATTTTGCCACAATTGCCGAACCGCTATTACAGTTAAAAAGGAAGAAGGCAAGATTTTCGTGGACAGCCGAAGCTAACACCGCTTTTGAAAAATTAAAACAAGCGTTAACTCAAGCTCCTGTTTTGAAATTTCCAGAAAATGATAAAAATTTAGAAATTGCGGTCGATGCCTCGAATTATGCCGTAGAGGCAGTTCTTTCCCAAAATGGGCAGCCCATAGCATTCTTTAGTCGTACTCATGGAGTATAATGAAGGAGGTGAAACTCGTATTACCGCTTTTCCCAAAAATGGTCCACTTTTTGTCGCATAATTTATAGAGGGCGCCGCAATCACCAGTAGTTTGTCTTGTCCCAGTATTTTACATAGGTAGTAATACCGAAAATATTGCATTCATATTAATTTCAATTATGAATAAGTCCTATAGTTCAACATGTTTCGTCCCTGGATGCAACAGTGGCTATAAAACTGATAGGCTGAAGAATAAAAGCTTGGGAATCAAGAATCCAAGTAGATTTAGAGCTCCAAAGGTGAGCAACATTTATATCATGCCTGATCACAGTCAGACGCGCTTATATAACTTTACAGAACGTCTGGATTGTTAGTAAATAAGAGGATATTTACTGTATGGTTTTAAAAACAAAGTGATAGATTGGAAATTAGTTAAATATTGCACATAACTCATGTACATCTGCATTTCGTGCATGAAAGCAGGCAATCCTGAGATTTTAAATCTAAATAAATTTCTGAAATTATACAAGAATGATAGAATATTTGCCTTTTCATTTCATTTACAGAAAAGAAGATAAACGCATTCCCCCTTCTTTTCTGTTTGAAGTAGATTTTTATAATAAATGGAAATGAACACTATGTTGCTTAAAATTAACGTTACGTGCATGGTTGAGTGAAAACAACACCAGATAAATGTTATGAAAAACTGATTTTGCGTGAGATAAATTTAGCATGTTAAATAAGTTATGAATATTATGAAATCATGACACCTAATCACACAAGTGAATGGCTATTAAAAGTTAAGATTTAAATCTTGGCACAGTGCAGGGTGAGAACCATTATGCACAAAAATTTTAAATTTGAATTTGTAGAACTATTCAAGTGTTACATGCTGCAATTAAATTTTAATTTGTCAATTTTCAAATTAAATTTTGATCATTAAATTTTTAATTTTCATCAAAGTAACGTAAGAAAAAATTACATGCAACAAGTATATTTTTATTTTGTATATAAATGAATTCTAATATTTATACATACTTGTTGAAATATATTTTACAGGATCCTGTGCTTCTAGAAGAATGGAGACGTGCAATTCCTCGGGCCGACCGAATACTTTCAGAGAAGGATGTTGTATGTGAACATCATTTTCCGGAAAGTGATATAAAACGATTTTATGAGACTAAGTTGTCTGATGGAACAGTATTTAAATTAGAAATGGGTCACCCTAGACTTCAAGAAGGAGCAATATCTTCAATTTTTCCAAATCTGCCTTCATATTTATCCAAACCACCGTGCAAAAGAAAAGCACCTGCTGCAAGAAATGCTCCTGTGTATAAAAAGAGTGCTCCGTTGGTTGCAGATAATGTTGCTGCTTCTAAAGCTACAAAGGATTTTACTTTTCCTTTGTTGAGTGAAAGTCTGCAGAAGATTTCTAAACCACATTGTTTGTGGACTGTGAATTCTGTAGTTGAATTTATTGTATGTGCTCGATGGACTACTAATTACACGTGTGAGAAAAGAGTTATAATTGATAAAGATATGACTATAAAGGTGAGTTTTGTTTTGGCATTTTTATAATTTCAGTATTGCGCATCAAATTGCATTTGGTACTAATGTGTAACACATTCATTGCTTTTTTTTGCATGTATAATTTGTTCTTCACTTATTTATTGTTATTTTTTCTGATTTCTATGTTATCTTTTCTGAGTTTTTGAGCTAGGAATAGATGGATTTTTTTTAATTAAGGAAATTGTTAGAGATGAAGATATTTACTTGCAGTGTCTTAGACGGATTACTTTTCAATCAAAAACATGTTCTGAGAGACATAACATGAAATTATGTCTCAATGGAAATGGATTAGGCATATTTCATTGTCATTAGTTTCATGCCTTAGGAAAGAAACCAACAAGTGTCTGGTCAAGAAGCACACTGCAGAGGGAACAACTATCATGACTGATGAATGACGCATGGGTATTATGTGCATCAGGATGTTAATTGTCTCACAAATTTTGTTAAGTTGCAACTAATGCACTTAGTCTATAAAATCTTGCTGCCTCTGAAAGTATGAGTACAAAATTATGGTCTTGAAAAGGAGAATATCGTTAATCACCGACTGAACACCTGTTTCGACATGAAGTTAAGTGTAATGGCCAAGATCCATTGATTTAAACACTATTAAAAAATTTTTTCTCGTAGGGTAACATGCTTCTGCCAATTTCCTTAAAAGCATTAAGTTTTTTTTTTGGGGGGGGGTATAAAGGCTCTTTAGAGGATCATATAAATCTCATAAAAGGGAAATGAAGTATTACTATATCTATAGCAAGCTTTCTTTTTATCTCTTTTGTAATAATAGAATTCTTCAAAAAACTATTTCAATAATAATACTAGCATGTATTGTACTTTCTTATGCTAATTTGTACTTACACGTGCTTAATATACTTATATATCATATGTAACAAGCTAAATTTGATACATATGCTTAATATCATATTTCTTCTGAGTTAACAAAGTACCACTAAAAACGTTGCCATGTGCAAGCTTGGCAGTAAAAAGGGCACTGTTGCTTATGAGCTCTCTGCCAGTAGTAAATACCTTTTTATTCTTATTTTATATAGGCATTTTTGAAAGGTAGGCAGATTTTGATTTCTAAAAGTCGGATTACTTGTAATTCTCCTAATATTCTTCATTTTGGAAGAAATTTATCATTACCTTTTGATACGTTTAATCCTTGTTCAATGCTATTCAGTTGGATTTGTGTCATCTTTTAACACAACTAAAGCTAAGCCATGAGCATGCCTATGAGACGTTGGAATAAAGCAAATAGAACAGAGTACTCGTCAAATGAAAAGTGCCTAATTAAGATCATTCAATGTTAATGATATAGTGTACATGAAATCTAAGGTTACATTCAAGCATAAGTTTTCTGATATTTTTTGTGTTATTTCTTCTAAAGGAAATGATGTAAATTATGTTGTTTGTGCACCTGATTGTACAATGATTTTTTCTCAGCCATTTAGAATTCACGTTAATTGCCTTCATTTGGCTCCTAAAAGGTTCTCCCACTAATTTCAACATCCATCTCCCACTCCTGAAGTTATACATCAATATAATCTTAGAAATAGACAGCACACTTGAATCTTTTTTTTAATCATCTTTATGTACTATCATAGAACGTTATGCAGTATGTTTAATTAATATTGTTTTAAATTTATTGTTATGTCTTTTTTATTGATATCTCTATTGTGTGAGCATAATCATTAAAGGCTTCATCACCCTTAAATATTATTTCAAGATTGAACGACATTGTGCCTAACAAGTGCATAAAAATGTTTCATTTCAAAATTTCCTGGTATGATGTGATTATAGTGATTTATAATGTTTCGTCAGCCTGTATGTGATTTATCCACAAGGGTTGTTCAAGGTTGACCAGAACTTTTATTTCTACTGAAGAAACAGGTAGCATAAGAAGCACCAAACTATGTCAGTTTTTCAAAGTATTCTCCGTGCGCATTATGGCAGCTCCCTGATTCCTTTGCTATGGAAAGAATTTGGTTGTTATCATAGCCCCTGGAGGACATTGTTCTGCAGTGCTTCATTTGTCTTGAATTTCTTCCCTCCCAGATGGTCTTTAAGGGGTGCAAACAAATGATAATCACTGGGGGCTCAGTCTGGACTGTAGGAGGGATGGGGCAGAACTTCCCAGTGCATTTCAGCCAGAGTTGTTGTCATGTAGAAGAATGACATTTCCAGACAACATCCCAGGTCTTTTCTTACGAATGGACTTTCGTACAGCACCACTCAACAATATGGTGTAATACTGGGCAATAATTTTGCTCTCTTTGTTCAGAAAATCCGCATCATGTCCCAGAAGACATTTGCCATGACCTTTCCAGTGGACGGTTACGTTTCATCACACATGATGATGGATTTCAGCAATTCATTACCTTCAGCTTGAAATCGATTCAGAAGCTGTTCACAGACTATGCGTGACCACTTTTGATCAAATGTGAGCTGGTGGGGAACCCACCTTGCACAGGTTTTGCAGAAGCATAAGTGGTCACGAATGATTGTGTTAACACTTCCGACACTGATTTGCTCAGCATGTGAGATATTCACTGGTGTGACTGCAGTCGGGCAAATGTGTCCATGCACTTCATTTATCACCAGCTCCCGACCTTCGCAACACTGTTTACACCATTCGTACACTCTTGTCTGTGACACCATTTGTTCACCATACTGTGCTTGCAATCTGAAAATCTCAGCTAGTTTAACTTTCTCCTTCACAAGAAATTTGATTACACACCGCTGCCCCACAAACACATACACACTACTTGCCACCATATTCGCTGCAACAGCTGCACGTGCACCAAATACGTCATGCCAGGCGTTAATTACTTGATAAGGAATACATTACCTCACCCGCAAGTTTCATCATGATCCAGCTATTCGTCGATTATTTACATACTAAAATCCTGGTCAACCTTGAATGACCGTTGTAATTAAGCATAACTAGGAATGTAAAAAAAATGTATTTTGCTTTATCATAGAAATACTTCATTTACAATTCTCTGCTGTGTACTTACAATATGTTATATTAGAAAATTTTATGTACCATATTCATATCATTCACTTATATGTATTTTGCATAAAAAGTTGTTTACGTGAAGACTGAGTTTATATCAATATATTTTTCATATTGAATTATGGAATATTTAGATAAGTGTTTCCATGTTCTAATATTAGAAATTTCGTTTTTATCTATATGGCATGGTGTGGTGATACCTAAATGATAAAGCTTTCCATTTGAAATGTAATTTGTAATCTATGTAATATGTGTTTCAGACTGTTAGCTCCATAGTGATTGTCATGATTAGTATCATGGTGTCAGAATTTTTATTACGCACATATTAATTTTTCCTCTCCCCCCCCCGAAAAGGGATGCATATATGATGAGGTCACATTAAATTTATGCCCTTGGAATTATTACAGTCGTCTGAAAACAGATAACAGATTTCATCTGGTGGCAATTTTTTTTGCGAACAGGTTTGTTATACCATGACTAAGCGATTTCATCAGACAACTCAGTTCACTTTGTCTGCAAAGTGTGAGAAATATTATGATTGGTTGTTCTCCCTGTGGAATATTTTCATTTCATTCCCTATCTTCTGTATCTATTCGTTGTCTGTACTTTTAATTTTATTATGTCAAGAATCAAGGAATTCCACATTTTTATTAAATTATGATGATGACTACCCCTTCTAAATTCATTATGGTCCTTAATTTTTTTATGCAAAATTTAATAAGAAGTCCTTCTTAAAGTGTTTTTACCTTTTTTCTCATGCTAAGACATTATTCGTTTAAAGCTTTCTGTTTGGGCTTTCCAAATTTTTATCCTATTAAATGAACCCCTCTTTTGATGATGATAAATTTTTAATCTTTAATGATGTGGAAATAAAGGCTTCGTGCTTAAATGCTCCCAAAATTAAATTTCCTTGATATTTTCATAACTGTACTTACAAATAGCGGGAATTAGTGAATCTCTTGGCCTTTTGCGTTTTTTTTTCCGCTTTGCTCTGTATTTTTTGTGCTTGTACTGTTCTTGTTACAAGTATGTCGTAGTTAGTTTTCCCGTGGTTAGCATTTCTTCGCCGTTTTCTTCAGTTAGCATTGTAATCACTATTATATTATGGTATTACTGCTGGAGATGTTTTACATACAAAAAAAAAAGATGGCTGTCGTTATTTTCCAAATGCGAAAGACAGCCCCTATACTTTTCTTTCTGGAGTATATTTGACTTTTTGTCCCCACTTACTGTATGCGAGATGTTGAATGCTGTTGATGAAGCCTGTGAAACTACACTTGGTGCAGAAAAATACAAATTTTTTAGGTGCCAGGAGGAATTCTGCAGTGGTGAACTTCATACAATCAATATGGAGCAAAGTCTGGCAAGAACCGATAAATAAAGTCTTTGAAAATGTACCCAGGACTCTCTCTTCTTTTCCTTTTATTGGATGGCTTACTATGACATGGTCTTTGCCATGTCATAGTAAGCCATCCAATGAATCTACCTTGGAAAAGCCTCTATACTACTAAAGTATTCTCTTAACACCACATACATACCACAATAATTACTCCACAAAATTTCCAACTTATAATTGAATTATGATTCTAGGCTATAAACTGTTTGCAAATATTACTGAACAAAATTTCCATTTCGGACCTTAAATCTTGTTAATTAAAATTTTTATTTTATGTATTTTATTTTTTACATATTGTAGCATTCATTATTTTAATTAACCAAATTATTTTTAGTTTGAACTTTCCTATCGATATCTCAAAGTTTCAGTTGCTGCCCGAATTTAGCGCGAGCGAGATATTTATGCAAATCGCATATATCTGTTAGCAGTTAAAAGGCAGGAGTTAACGAGGGGAAAGACAGAGCCTTGGATTTATCGCCGTAAGGCTGTGCGCGCAAAGATTTCCTCTGTCTACTGAAAGTTCGCCTTCATAGGCATTTGCAATTACCAATGTTTGCTAGTGAAATTCGCATTATTGCATTTCACTAAGAGTTAAGCTTCCCTCGCCGTCCTACTTAAGCTAAGTTAGGGAATTGAATTTGTTAACACACTTTATTTTCATATTATTTTAGTTCAGCCCAAGTAGTGGCTTACTCTCAATTTGAAGAGTTGTAATTATTTGAATTAAAGGGTCACTTTTAAACCCTCCTTCTGACTTTGTAGTTCTTCAACACTAAAGGACATAGCCTAGATTTGCTCACTGTCCTCCACATAGGGTTTCCCAGCTTATGCTCACGAAGAAGGTCAAGAGATTGAAGGAGAAACCTTATAATATTATGCAATATTTAACAATATATTAATATGCAGATACTATATCCAACTTTTGAATATATGCAATTCTATCTTCCATTCATTAATACAATTTTTAAAAAAATATATTGTTCCACAATATGCCCTTAGTGAAACTTCAGGATATGCCCGAATACTGCACGTTTAACTTACAATAATATGCTAATTAAAGATCTTGAAGACATATTATTTAAATGTCTATTGTTTTCAGCTTGCTGACTTGAATCTTGAAAAATTGAAAATATTGCCGCTTGAGTGAATTTGCTGCAAACCTCATGAGCTAGAGATCAAATGAAATAAATACACAGCTGTGTCTTGAATAATAATGAAACACTAATAATGAAATAATTTCATAGCAAAGTTTTTGCTATTTTTTAATTTATGATTTGAAGCAATTTATTTTAAATATAAGATTTTATAGTTTATATATGATTTCTGGAATATTTTTTCTTACAGTTAGCAGCCTGTAGTAGCTAATAAGCTTAAAATTACTTCAGATGTGAAATTGAAATTTACATATACAGATCAGATCACAATTTCTTTTATGTTTAAAGAAAAATTCTTTCACTCTTTGAATTTTTAATGGCAAATGTTGAAGATGTTAGACTATGATCTGAAGTTTTCAGTTTACCTTTTTTGTATTTGCGTTGTTCTCCTTGTTTGATTTATTTAGCATCCCTTAGTGTTGCGTACATTCAGTTACTTCACTGATATGCAAAAGCAATAGGCAGTGAAGGATTTTAATATATATAAGAATTAGTTGAGAATGATGATTTTGAAATAAAAAATTAAGAACTGAATGATCTTATAACAGTAGCTAAACTGTGCAAGGAGTAGTAGAGAGAAAGATGAAGAGCCTTTAATGTACAAATTGTTAAAAAAGGTGCAGGAAATATCCGATTTCATAATGCAGATTGACCTAAATGAAGAAAGAAGAGGACACTTCATGAGAGAAATTGAAAAACTGCACTCCTTACCACTGTGTTCTACATAGTCAAATTTGTATCAACACCCACTGTGAAACAAATCTTTCTTTTTTTGATCTTGAACTGCGATTTAAGAAATATCTCATTTATAGCACACACTTTTTTTTTAATAAACTGAAAGAATGAGTATATCCCTAAGGTTCAATAGTGTTAAGCTTTTGTACTTAAAATTAATATGCATGACAGTGGTGAGTGATTAGTTATAAAAATTTTAAGAAAAAGCTTGTAATTTGTCCTACGAAGCAAAATTCTTCAAGTATTATGAAATGTGTTATTTTTATCGAAAACAGAAAATATAAATAGCTGTGCCTGAATAAAAAGGTATTTGAAAATTTGGCATTTTGAAATAAAAAAGAAACCATTAAAAGTTTTTAAAAAGAAAAAAAAATCTTTATATATTAGATAAGATAAACTCTTCAGGATATCGATCATTAATACTAGGTCTTTTAAAAATCATGCAGGAGTTTGCTTTAAAAGTCCTTATATACTATCATTTGATGTAAAATTCTTGCATAAAGCTAAAGAGCTATGTACTTTTAAAATACAAAAGATCTGCATTATTGTTTTAGTTAAAATACTGCATTTATTGGTTAGAAGTTAGTTCAAGCAAGACAAAATTAAAGATAGATTGAATGAATTTGAATATACTTTTTACTCTTTATATTTAATTATGAATAATATAAAGAGAGTGCAGCATAACAGAGAGTTCAGAATACTTAACTGAATTCAAATATGAATTCTATTTTAAAATCTTGTCAAATCAATTTGAAACATAATTCAGTTCTCAAATAACGAAGATATGAAAATTTCTAACAGAAAACGATAATATCAAAATCAAAATTTACATCTGATTCCTAAAAAAGAATAACTCATTATGGCAGTAAAGAAAATTTACTGACTGAAGGAAAAAAATTCTATGATCTTCATTAAAATTTCGCCGCAGTGTATATCAAACTGTGTATCCAAGCATTTTAGAAAATGAGAGACGCGAAGAACCTATTCTAATTACATTGAACATATATACAGTAAGTATTATTACTAGTAATATGATTATTTTTCTTAGGAATAATTCTAATTATTCCTAAGAAATTAGGAAAGGAGGTCTGAAAAATATCTTCAGATTAATCATTCATAAAAAGTACTACAAGCCTTACAGGATGAAAGCTGTAAATTAATTTTATAACTTGAGGAATAAAATACAATCATTAATGAACAGAACAAATATCAGACGAACAAAAATTTGTACTTCAGTAACAACTTCTTATCAAAAGTCTCCTGGGCAATAGCCCTATGCTTATCTAATGCAGAAAATTATTTTTCGAACGTCGATAGTAACGCAATCCATAGCATAAAAAACATACATTTCTTCGTCCGTTACGAAGCATATCCCTCGGCTTAGCCGCATGGCAACTCAATAGATGTTTACATTTGGAATGGCACAGATTCAACAGCAGCGCCATCTAGTGAATCGCGACATTTTTGGACCCGTTTTTCTACTATGCAGTCTCACCTCCTTCATTATACTCCGTGGTCGTACTTTAAACGACACTCAAAGAAATTATTCAGCAACAGAAAGGGAAACACTTCCAGTTCTGTTAGCAGGTTATATCAGGGTCTATTTTGGAAATTCTCCAGTAACGGTCTACTGTGATCATGCAGCGGTCGCTAGATTATATTCAGGAAAGAATTTATCGCCAAGACTAATAAGATGGGCACTTAAATTACAAGAATATAATTTAATAATTAAACACACGCCGGGAAAGGAAAATGTCGTAGCAGATGTCCTATCAAGAATCAAGATAGATGAAGAAGGGAATAGTTTTGAAGTGGCAATGCTCCCATTCCATATGATGCATTCCCGTGAGACCGTAATAACGAAACTGAGCAAGGATCCGGAATTTAAAAATATATATGATTATTTAAGAGATCCTGAAAACTTTAGCCACCAAGGTATTGTGGCGATAAGAAATAGGGTAGCGCATTAGGAACTGATAGCTGGTCTATTATTTTATATGAAAACTATGAATAATAACAATGAAATCCGACCTGTTATGCCAGCTAGTTTTAGATTAAATATTTTGCAGAAATTGCACGATTCGCCAGTATCAGGCCATTTGGGCATTAGGAAAACCATCTGAAGCGTACGCGAAGCAGTTTGTTTTCCTGAACTGCAAAAGGTAACAAGAGCGTATGTCCAGTTTTGCCCAACATGTCAGCTAGTTAATTTCCGCCCGGCGGGGTTTCTAAATGGCATTATATCAGAATTTCCAAATGAAATAATTGGCGTCAATTTATTGAGCCCTTTCCCGAAAAGTCAGTTACATAAAAGTCTGTATCTCCTTGTTATGGTTGACCATTTCAGTAAATAGGCCGAAATTGTTCCCCTAAAACGAGCCTCTGCGAAATTAGTTGCTGATTCTATTTTAAATAAATATATTTTAAAATACAAGGCGACTCTAAAAGTTATTATCGGATAATGGTCCTCAATTTATAAGTAACATTTTTGAAGACATGTGTCAAAAACTGGACATAGGTCATTTAAAAATGGTCCCGTATTGGCCGCAATCAAATGTAGCGGAACGGGTCAACAGAAACATAGCTAAAATTATTCGTAGTTATGTTAAAAATTTTCATAAAAGCTGGGATAACTATACCAATGAATTAGCTTTCGCCCTTAGGACCGCCAAACAGGCAAACCTCCTGCTGAGTTACTCTTAGGCAGGAAGATTATACCCTCACTGGACAAATTGTTTTATGCTCAAAAAAGGTCCCCTGAATTTCAAATGACGGATATACAAAAGCTAGTTAAGGAGACAAAGAAAAACACTGAAGTATCACACAGAGAACAAAACGTTTATTATGATATGAAAAGACGTAGTGGATGAAGTACTTAAGCTGAAACATTCACTTTCCTCAACTCCAGAAGATAAGGTGTTCAAGTTCTGTCCATGGTTTGAAGGGCCGTTTTTTATTGAGAAAATAACCCAGGCAGTGGTGGTTTTAAGAGCCAAGAATGGGGGAAAAATTACGGCAAATATCGATCAAATTAAACCGTATTACAACCGATATAAAATGAAAATATTTGAAGATCTTTTGTAGGATCCGGCATGGCAGGCACCACTCAAGACATGGCACAACAACAACGACCGCCAGAGTCAGCCACAAATAAAGATATCAACAAGAAAAGAAAAGCTCCCAATGGAAGACAGGAGATAATAAGAAAAGGAAGACATTCCCCCGACCAGAAAAGAGATGTCACGACCGGCTCCAACAGAAGGAAGACGGAAAGTCTAACAGTACCAAGAGAAGGAGAAGAAATGGCCGCAGTAATAGCACCTCTGAGAACAGAAATAGCGAACCGACAGAAAGGATTCTAGGCAGCAAGTGCCCACGAATTTACCCGGGGAATGCAGTTCCAGAGTCAACGCGGGACGGGAATCTCAATCAGCGAGCGACCAGGACCCGGCAACAATGGACCAAAGATGTGCCGAGGAATTCAAGGATACCGCTCACCAAGCGACCTTTACAACAATTTGAAGATAAGAAGAAGGTCTTTAAGGGCCATGGGACACGTCCCAAAAGAAAATGGCAGGATGAGGAGCGTGGTGTTCAGCCCCGAGCCAGACGTCGATTGAACCAAACTGCTGTCTTCGCAACGTTTCAAGAATGGACGGCAAGAAGCATGGCTGAATATCACAAAGATAAGTAAAGCTTTAAGTTAATTTTTCGTTCTTACTGCAAGTGGCAGAATTTAAGGAGAAGTTTTACCTCATGTGAGGTCTACCTTTATCGCCAAAAAGGCGAGAAATGAGTTTTAATTATTTATTTATACGTTTTTCAACTACTCGCGAGTGATCTAAAATTATGGTATAGTAGTAAAGCGTAAATACTTGAGTATTGTAAAAGATTTTGTAACTGTATAAGAAAAGTACATTAAGAACATTCTAAAAATATTGTGTAAAGCTTTATTTAAAAGATTCGGTTAAGAAAAGACATTTTAGTCTAAAGGACTTGTGAAATGTAGTTGGTAAATGTAAAAGAAACAGCGCTTGCTTTCAGTAGGAGAAAGTTAACTGCATGTTTTCAAATGTGTAGAATTA
Source organism: Stegodyphus mimosarum (assembly GCA_000611955.2). Taxonomy (NCBI): domain Eukaryota; kingdom Metazoa; phylum Arthropoda; class Arachnida; order Araneae; family Eresidae; genus Stegodyphus; species Stegodyphus mimosarum. The sequence goes on from KK115706.1 coordinate 145,784, forward strand.
ACGGCATCTTAATGTCTTCTTATATATATGTGAACTGTTCCGTTCAAATTTAAGAAGTACTGTGATATGTTAAAAGTGGAAACATTGTATAAATGCCAAATTTCAAAACTTAATGGTATGACTGAAAAAAAAGCGTTACGCATCGTGAATATGTACTAAATTTGGAATGAATGAAGGTAGTTAGGCTCTCTGACGCTACACTGCAGAGTTAGCCACTTATTTTAGAAATAGTACCTCAGGGTTCAGAGATGAATGTAACGTGTGTTCTGAGGTCTTGTTATGTTGAATTTTAACACGTTAGTGTTTTGATTGTAGGCGGTAGTGTTGAACACTTGTACATAGAAACGCCCGTGTTTGGTGTTTCTCTCTTTACAACACAGGTCAGAGAGCACGGGGAGATAATTAAATAATAATATGAATGAAATAAGAATGGAGTTTTAAAAGAAAAAAATATACGTTTTCATGTTACGTGGCATTTAAATTGTTTGACAAATTGATTAAACTAGTTTTCCTTCCAGATCTCTGGAAGGAACCGATAACAGACAAGAAATTTTTAGATACTAGAACAGATGAAGAATAGTTGTCTCTGGAGAAAATGCTGTAAAACTGCTTTTTACATAATTTCTAAGTTAGATAGTTCTAGTGAGGAGTTTTTGTAAAAGATTGGCCTCGCGTTAGATCTAGAATTTAGAATTAAAAGTTTTCAACAAGGTTGTTTAGGCCTTAGTTTCAATCTTATTAACTTTCGCGGGAAGTATGTAAGCATCTTAAGTTTGACTAACGTTTATTTTACTTTAAAATTTTGCTATCATCTCTTATTTTCCCCATCAGAATTAACGCGGGGATATGTTTATGCAAATTGCACTTGCTAACGCTTAAGTATTTAAGTTGTAGCTTTTTGCCAAGAGCGCAGCGACAAAACAATCAAAGGAGTCCTTAAAGGACTAGGAACCGACTACACAATAGATGAAATTAAAGAAGCCCTGCAAGAATATAAAATTCCTATAGTAAAAATAAATCAAATGACCAGGATGAGAGATGGCATCCCTACCGATTTAGAAATGTACTATATAGAAACCAAAAACTCACCAGAGGGTAAAAGAATGTTTGATGTAAAGTATCTTATGGACATGCGTGTCAGGATAGTAGCATACAGAGGTAGACCAGGCCCTACCCAATGCTTTCACTGCCAACGTTATGGCCATACGCAGAAAGCATGCCATAATAAGCCCCGATGTCTTAGATGTGCAGAAGAGCACGAATCCTATGAATGCCCCAAGAAAGGCACTAACCATCTTCCTCACTGCGTATTATGTAATGGCTCCCACGCGTCCTGCGACAAATCCTGTCCAGAACACCCCAACAATAAACCCTCTATCAAAAATAAGAAAACAGAAACTATCATTCCCAGCGCTATGCACAGCAAAACCACCACTCCTATCAGCAACCAATCAGAATTCAGCTTGCCTCAAACTAACAGCCAATCCTATGCCAACATTGCAGCTAACGGAAGAAAACCTAATATTACGAATAACAGCACAGAAAGCATTAATATCAAGAAAAATACTTCAATAGACTCCTTAAATGATTTTCAAAACTTCATCCTCAACCTCCACGCCATGTATCTAAAATTTAAACAATCTCCTGACTCACACAATAGACTAGTCATCGCCATGGAGGCGCTAAGGGCATTCGAACTTCATCATGTATAGTACAACTGTAAGCAATAGCACGCTAGGAATAAAGCACATCAATTACGCCAAATTTATGGCTTTTAATTGCAATGGCGTGAAAAGGCAGCTCCCAGAACTCAGGGATTACATCCAGCAAAACAATATTGATATTCTTCTTTTAAACGAAACCCACCTCAGAGCCACTGATACTTTTAAAATCCCTAATTATGACATCTTTCGAAGTGACCGCTTACACAATCGTGGCGGCGGCACACTAATAGCCACTAAAAAGTATCTCAACTGTCTCCCCTACAATCTACCTCAACTGCAAAGCATCGAAGCCTGCGGATGTCTCCTCAGAAGTAATAACTTAGACTATCTAATCATCTCCGTCTACAAACCCCCCAATAATCAACTGAACACCAATGATATCGACAATATTTTCAACTTAGGCTTCCCTACAATCATTGCAGGGGACCTAAACAGCAAGCATCTCAGCTGGAATAGCTTTACATCAAATGACAGTGGCATCATCCTCTATAATCACATGCTCAATAGAAACTTCGAAATTTTCGCCCCCAGTGATCCCACCTATATCCCTATCAACTTAAGAGGACACCCTGAAGTTCTGGATATCATCATCACCAATAGAATTAATCAAAAACCCTATGTTTATACTGCAAATCAACTCTCTTCCGACCACTTACCCCTCCATTTCACGATGTATGGCCTCAAACATGGACTACCTCCCCTAAAAACTTCTATCAACTGGAATCAGTTCAACTACCACATCAGCAACAACCTCAGCACAGCAGCTCCACCCCTCAATAGCACAGAAAATATCGATATAGCTATCAACAACTTTAACAACCAAATTAAAATAGCCATCAACAACTCTAAAATTATTCAACGTAAAAGGAACATAACCCTTCCCGCCTCCATCAGGAAAAAGATGACTGAAAAGAACAGGCTGAGGAGAAACTACCAGCACTCACAGGATCCCAGGGACAAGCGTAAATACAATAGATGTCATAAAGAACTCCAAAAACTGCTTAAAAATCATGCAAATTCAGCCTGGAACAACTTCATCTCAAATCTCTCCCACACTGATCACTCAGTGTGGAAGATTGCAAAAGCAATTAAAAATAATGGAAACAATATTGGCCCTATTCGTAATGGAAATCATACCCTCACCAATATAGAAGAAATAGCAGAAGAGTTCGCCTCCACCTATGAAAACCAATTCCCCAATCAAGCATACCCCAGCAGTAAGACGAGCACTTAATTAACTACGTTAATAATTACCTTGAACAGAACAAAACGAGCAAAAATCCACCTACAACCCCCCAAGAAGTTAAAAACATCATTAACAAACTCAATATCAAGAAAGCTACCGGACATGATGAAGTCTCAAATAATGCACTTAAAAATCTACCCATGAAAGCAATAGTCCTTATCACTAATATCATCAACGCATGTCTAAGAAGTAATTATTTTCCACCCTCTTGGAAACATGCCATCATAATAGTCCTTAAAAAACCAGGCAAAGATCCCACCATTACTTCTAACCACAGGCCCATCTCCTTACTCCCCTCCATAGGAAAAGTTTATGAAAGAATAATAGTCAACAGAATCAATCAATTTATTCAAGAAAACAAGATTTTAAATTCAACCCAATTTGGCTTCCGCCCTGGATATTCAACTACCCACCAAATCACCCGCATAGTAGAGTATATAAGTGAAGGATTCAATAAAAATGAAACCACAGCAGGCATTTTTCTGGACATTGAAAAGGCCTTTGATAAGGTCTGGATCGAAGGTCTTCTTATCAAATTAATTAACTACAACTTCCCGCCTAATCTCACCTTACTCATAGCAAACTTCTTACGCAAGCGATCCTTTCAAGTAAGAATTAAGAATCATCTTTCCTCTATCAAAACTACAACTGCCGGCGTAGCACAAGGTTCCTGCATCTCGCCAATTTTATTCAACCTTTTTATTAACGACATTCCCAGGAATCCCAATATCCTCACTGCCTGCTATGCGGATGATACAGCTCTGCTTAGTAGATCCATAAATCCTGACAAAGCAAATCAAAAACTTCAATCTCATATCAATATCATTGCACAATGGTTCCGAGCCTGGAAGATTAAAATAAATACCACCAAATCAGCTCTTATCTATTTCCGTAAACATCAACTTAGAAGAAACATTGCAGATATCAAAATCGACAACAACAATATCCCACGTGAAAACTGCATCAAATATTTAGGAGTTCATATCGACTGCCGCCTTACCTTTCGCCAGCACATAGTAAAAACCAGAGCTAAAGCAATGCAAGCTTTCATGGCTATTTATGCCCTTCTCGGCAGGAAATCAAAACTAAACCTGAACACCAAAAGGATCACTTACTTACAAGCCATCAAACCTATTTTACTGTACGCTGCACCGGCCTGGGCAGCTACATCAAGAAGCAATAGAAGACTACTTCAACAAACCCAAAATAAAATGCTCAGAATGCTCTGTAATGCACCATGGTATGTCACAAATTCAACCATCCATAGAGATCTAAAAATTAAGCCGCTTGACAGCGATATTCTCATCCATAGTCATAATTTCTATCAACACTGCAATAACCACCCTGATGATATCATAAAAGACCTTAATAACTACGATAACACCTTAATTCAACGACATAAAAGACCGCGCAATATTTTTCACGACTGTGATTGGTAATCAGTATATATGTACATATTTTTTCAACTATTCAACTATTTAATCAAGATTTTTACTATTTTCAAATTCTTCATTTAGTGTTTTGTGCATTTAATGTTTTGTACTTACAAGCAAAAACTTTTAAAACTTTTGTGAACTCGACGATCTCCCACAGCAGTAGCACGCTCGTTTCCGAGCGCTTCAAACTTCGCCATTTTCACGCAAATTATGCCTTTTTTGTTACCATCTATTGCTGCCTCCATTATGCCATTCTTCACACTTTATTTAAATTATGCCATCGCCTTTTATGCCATAGCTTCTCAAATGCCATTGCTCTATTTATGCCATTCGACCATCACCGACGCCATGCCATTGTTCTATATGCCATTACTACCATCACCGACGCCATTGCTTATCTACTACATGCCTTTATATTTCACACAAGGAGTGTGAAAATCCTTTCGGATGACGAACTCTACCAGGTAAACCTTTTCAGGTTACGACAACTATATACTAGTAAAGGCCTTTTTTAAGGCCAAATACTAGTCAATAGGAACAGGATTTGGATTTGGATTTGAAGAGCGCAGTAGAAGGAGAGAGAGTGAGCCATCTTGCCACGAGTCTTCATTTTCCGTTCCGTGCAGGTATGGCCGGAATATCGCGCGAAGCGCGATCTGTCCGGCTCATGAAAATAAAGCCCAGAGGGCACATGACTTTGAAGCTGTGACAGGTAAAGGAAGGTCTTCGGTGAAAACGGGGGGCGAACAGGACGCACAAAGCCAGAGAGGCAGACAGCAGAAGAGCGGAATGCGCAAGACACAGGAGCCGTGAGGATAGCAGCATAACAAATAACGAGTATACACAAGTTGAAAAACAGCGACAACAGGGGTCAGTGTGAAACAGGAAAAACGTAAGCTGTAGAGGATTTAGTCATCGAATTAGTGTAGGTAGAAAGTACAATCTAAAGTACGAGTCTTCACGCGAGCTTGCCATCATTTATTGTCCGGCTTTAAGGCCAGAGGTTTCAGTCTTCTTGAAAGCTAAAAACGTAGCGTAGTTTTCCGCAGTTTGCGTACTACAGACGTAGAAATTTAAAAGGCCAATCTTAGTGTTAGTCATCTGCGTAAAATGTTAAAAGTTACCTCTTATATAAATTTTATTTAGTTACTAGTCTTATATTCTTACATTCAGACCACAAGTGGTTGGTCTTTGTATCCCGGAGTGCGGGAGCGACTGTGAAAACTTGAAAAACATAAAGGGTAATTTTAACCCTTCTCATCTTGTCGTCTTTGCTACTTCATAGGACATAGTTTGCAGTTAACTCACTGTCCAGTGAAGACACGTCATGTTCTCCAAACGGATAAAAAGAAATACGAGTCCTGATAAACTTGGCTGGCAGTTGAATTGTTCTGAACGAGTTTTTCCAGTAAAAAAGTAATGCGTGAACTTAATTTTCCATCTTTAGTTTTATCGAAAGGAGCAATGTGCTTAAAGATTTAAAAATGATAGTTTCAGAATGGATAATTTGGCTGAATGTGTTTACAGCAGATGCGCAAACATTGTATTCTGTTGGAACTGTATTTCTGAAAACTTGTTTTTTGATTATAATTTGGAAATGCTTTTTAAAGCTGTGTTGATGTAGCTGTTTTATCATTTGAATGTTATGCATTAAAAAATTTGAGCATCCCTTACTTAAAAAAGATCTTGCATGATTCAGTTTTCAATTTTTCGACTAATGTGATGTGGTTGAGCAAAAGGAATATGTTTTTATGTCTTAAAAAATGTGCTAATTATATTTTTGGAACTAAAAAGGTAAGTTTTCTTTAAATGAAGTAAATAATGAAATATTTAATGTGTGCATTACTTATTGAATGAGGTACGCAAGACATACAAGCCTAGGAATCTTTTTAGCATTACTAAAACTGTGTGAAAATTTAGGTGATCATATAGTACATTTTTTACATTGTTTTTTTTCTTTTTGGTCCATTTTTCTGTACAAGTATGAGACTAGAACCACACTGTTACATTAAATATTTCTTGCTATTTTGTTAAAACACATAAACATTTTCACGCACGTTTTAATTTTCATCATTATTAGTTTGATGAAGAAAATTTCAAATGGTTTTTTTTCTCATAATTTTTTTTAAAATAGAAATGGAGTTGTGAATAATTAATAGTATAATACTAAATGTGCTAATCTAGAGCGTCTAAGGTAGAAATATGAGTTATTTGTTAAAAAAAAAATTACGTGAAGATAAACCTCATGTACTGGTTATTTTCTTAGATAACCACCTCTGACAGTGACACATTTGTCAGGAATATAATTAAATAAGCGTATTTAAAATCACTGATAGTTTTGTGGGGCTACAAGAATTTGGCATTATGTGTAATTGGGGAATGAATTGTTTTAGGAACGTTTCACTGTATAATCTTTTGATTTAGGTGTAGTAATTTTTACGTGGGTGTGAATTTTGCAGAAATAATTGAAAGGTTTTACAAGACAATTAAAACCAAAGCTTTCCAAATCACGAATCTTGTAAGGACACTGTTTCAGCATTACTTTCAAATATCGTTAGAGCAATATTTAAGCATTATTTTCTTTCATTAGTCATACTGCGGAAATGGTAGTTACAATTTTTTTTGCACTAAACTGATTTGTTTCTATAAATATTATGGTTGATCTCTAATGTAGGGTTCCGGTGGGTTTCTGTCTGAAAAAATCGCCAAGTGGTATTGGTTGTTCGTGAAATCTGGAAGCCCGCTGCGTGAAATAGATTTTTCGGTAACCCAAATGTTGATAATGTTGGCAAAACTAACGTTGGGGAAAATTGTGCGAATGTTGCGAAATGTGTTGTGATAATTTGAGTTTTGGCTATTTTTTGTAATAGTAACCTTTTCGTATGGACCACAGATTTTGAATTGCTGTGTTTGGTTGCACGTGCGTAATGTTTTATGAGAGTGGTGCTTGAAAGATCGTTTGAATGTCTGCTTAGTGTCATAAATGAATATATTCTTCCAAAGACGACAACAATTTCAGACTGCTGGAAGGCGTACATTTGCCTTTCAGATGAAGACTTTGGACACCTAACCGTAAATCATAGTGTGCAATTTAAGGATCCGGGTAGAGGTGCCGATATTAATAAAATAGAAAGAACATGGAGTGCAATTAAACGCGGTTTTAGCCAGGAAGAAAAAGAAGGACAGCTTGCACTATTGTTTGGCCAAATATGTGTGGCGTAAGAAGGAGCAAGGAAAAAAAAATATTTATGACTTTCTTGGACGCTGTTATGCTTGTTTATTCGTCATTAACAGCGGATGAGCCGAAACCACCAACAATTTAATTGAATTGCTTATGTGGAGGTTAGGTTAGGTTATTCAATTGTGGCAAAGCACACGAGGGCTATCTGCCTAAAGGGAGGGATGCTTTCGTGAAGGACTTTCTAAGGGAAACTGGCTCGTATACACGTTACACATGGGGAAAACCACGAAAACGCCCATGCAGCCAGCCCGTTCGCGGAATTCGAACCTCGGACCGAACTACCAGTGTTCAGCGTCTTTACCGCTCGGCCGCTGGTGAGCCGCTTATGTGGAGGATGGAGGACGTGTCAACGTATGCACGTGAAGAAAAGGTATGTTAAAAATTGACGTTTTATTTATTTATTGGTGTTTCTAGGTTAAATTTTTTTAAAGATTTGTTGTTTAATGTTTTTATTTTAGAAAATTTGTATTTTTTGGTTATTTATTACTCTTTATTTGTGTACTTTTGGTTATTTGTTCGTGTCTGAGTCTTAAGACAGCGGCGAATTTTTTTGGTTAACATGATAGTTTAAACTTTGTTTTAACTTCCTGATTCTGTTTAAATGAAAATAGATCGATGTGTACATGGAGAAAATTAAATTAGTGCGCAGTGCCTAGTTTGTACAATTCTGGGATTTTTTTAAGTTAAAATAGGCCGATGTGTACATGGACACCGAGTTTATGTAAGTGTTTGATTTCTTGTTTTTGTTTTGTGTAGTGTGTGGAAGGATCGGCACCATCTTGAAAATGGTGCCGATGACCAGGCACCAATTTTAAGATGGTGCCGATTCATCGTGGCGCTGATCTTGACGTCAAAAAAGAAACGATTCGCGAAACGGTACCGTAGAATAAAGATTAACCGATATTATTAAAGTAGATAAAAATTTTGTAAACAATTGTAATTATATGTGCTATGTTTGCTTAATTGCAATGACAGTAATTTTAACTGTGTGTGTACAAGGCTGCGTCGAAGATTTATTTATACTGCTAAATACTGCACTATATAAATTTCATTTGGCAGTGTAAATAAACGAAATGGTGTTTTTATATTTTATAATGGACAGTCAATAACAATAGCTATCTTTTCAGTACTTTTATTTTTACTATTTAGAATTTTTACGGTTCAAAATAATATTTCTATACAGTTTTTAAAATATCTTTTACTACAGCAGAAATCTAAATAACTTAAACCTAAAACATTCACTCAAATTTATTCCAACAATTCATTGCTTTAATTAAAATCATGTACCTTGGAAATGATATATGAGGGGTTTAGTTTCGTTAAATTAGTTATTTAATAAGTACTTATAATTATGTATACGTGAGTGGGAGAATATTCATACTTGTTCACGGTAATTGAATTTTTACAGTACAAAAGTTAATAATTAAGCTTTTTCTACATCGAGAACGACATATTCTATAAATACCTATTTATGTTATAGATTTTATTTATATAGTCTGTGGAAGATTAAAAAGCACTAAAAGTGAGATAAAGAATAAGATAATATACGTATTATATGCCTATGAGTTATTTCCTTAATTCCCTAACTGTGAGCTGAGAATCGGTATTTGTTGAGTCTTGTAAATTTTTGAAAGTTTGTTTTGTTAGAATATAATTTATTGTATTTTGGGTATTATTAAGTTTATTATATTTTTATATTGATGTTTCGCTTATATTCTAAGAAATACAGGTAACATTCAAAGTATTATAAAAATGTGGAATACACAGTATTCGTATATTATTATTTCTTCACTGCATTATATTCTACGTTCATCGTTTCTTCCATGCAAAACATATATGCGTATGCGTGTCATAATAAGCTGCAGGGTGTTGCTATCAGTGGTAAGCGAGGCTAAATTTGAACTCTTTGTTAAATTTCAAATTGGCAAGTCCCTTGTTCTTTTTGCTTGGTTGTTTATTTAATATTTTTATTTGCAATAGTGTTTCTCTTCCTGAAAATTAGAGTTTCGTCTAGTTTTGTTTGAATTTGGTTTAGTGTATTGTACTTTCCTAGAGCAGACGGCTCTAGTAGCCCAGGGGTAGCGTCCCGGGTTTGCTGGGTAATGTGCCTTTGCGACAGGCAGCCCCAGCAATTGGTAGGTAGTGAATTGACGACAAGTGGCGCCCTGGAGTCTGTGCCACTGTTGGAGCTTTGGCGCCGATTCCTCCAAGGTTCTAGAACAGGGGTTTGGGCCTATTTCAGCGGTGGGTGAAGATTCATAGTGTGCTTAGTTCACGGGATGGTGAACGTCCCAATATATCTTATCTTAGTGCATTGCAAATAAAAATTTAAGCAGATGCTAGAATGTACCATCTTTGGCAATACATTTCTTATTAGGTATCAAATTGTTAAACAAGGTGATGCAATAAAATCCCATTGTTTAATATATATATTGCTGCGAAAAATTCGGCGGTTGCGCCTGTATGTAAGCTTTCCGGCATAGCACTAGGGTTGCCATAAAATAGTGTATGGGAGGGTTGCCAGATTGGCGACTTTATCTTCCATTTGGCGACCAAATTGGCGATATCCCATGGTCAATCGGGAAGCTTCTAGAATAATTTCCTGTCGAGATATTTCTCGAAACCTGTGGAACCTAAGGAAAAGCTATATAAACACCTGCGTTTCTGAGAGCCGGCATTGTGAGAATTGTGAGAATAGCTGCTTACTGTGAGTGCTAAGCTACGCGAGAGTTTTGTGAACGGAAAGCGATCGAGATAGTGCTTTGCCGTGAAACTACCTTTACAGTATAGCTTGACAGTGTATTGGTGATTGTTCCACGGTGTTTATTATAAGTTTAGTGTTGCCGTGAAGCTACCTTTACAGTTACAGCCTGAAGCTGTGTTGCTGATTGTTTCAGCGTATTTATTGTAGATTTTCGACGCCTTTAAAGGTAATTTTGGAACTGTGCTGTAAATAGTGATTCTTGTAAATAAATTGTGCTTTTTATTGTTTTGCATCGTGTTTTCATCGGATACTCTCAAATCCACGAACCCGTATAACGCAACAATATATATATATATCAAAGTCATGATTCGCAACCATCAAATGATCTCTCTCTCTCTCTATATATATATATATATATCATTTAATGGTTCTGAATCATGACTTTGATTATTATCTATTAATTTTATTTTCAAAATTACATAAAGGGAGTTTAAAATTTTGTAAAGAGAATTTATACAAATATTTTTTAATACATTTGTACTGGCATGCATAGAGAAGGACAGGGCCCTGTAGGCTTCCAGATATTTATAAAATTAAGTTTATTCGCACTGAATTTTATTTAAAATTATTCTGCATGATTTCCCCTCATTTATTTCTGTAAGTTTCATCAGTGCTAATTCTGTACTTCTGCTGGTTTATGCTTATAATTGCTAGTTTTTATGGAAATGTGATCTACAGTTCTGTTTTTATGTGTTGTAATTCTGGTGGATTCTGTGGGATTCTGGTTGCCCATATTTCATTAAATGTGGTCTCTGTACTAATCAAGAACCTTCAGTAGACATATTACACAGTAAAAATTTATCTTTATTTCGAGACTTCAAATATGCGTGCTACTGCTTGAACTCTCTCTCTCTGCGCTTCGACCTAGGGTTGCGGTACTTGTCGGCACACAGGCGGGGGCACAAGGCGCGCTCCTTAATACTATCACCACAGAGTTTCCACCCAGTTCCTTTGATGGTAATTCAAAGAAACGACATCGGATAATGAAATATTTAAGAGGATCCATGCTGTCGAGTATTTTTTACACAAAATTAGAATATGAAATTAGAAAAATTAAAATTCGATTCAACATTATGAACAGGTAATAATGCACACATATAAAAGTAAAATATTAATAAATATGTGAAAATTAAATTTTAAACATATTTTTAAAATTTTAATGTAAGAAGCAAGTTTCTTTGGAAAGTTCACATGCCTTCCCGATCTTATGACAGTTAGTGTCTTTAAGTCTCTATCTGATTTCGGTTCAGGTAAATCAGAATCTGAAAGCTAGTAGGCCGGTTTCACACGGTCTATGGACACCGCAGATTTTGCGTCGTTTATTTGAATTGTGAACGTTTTGTCCGATCTCTGAAGAACTTTGTGCGGACCTGAGTACGGCTGGCACAGTGGTGGGTTGATTCAATCGATACGTAAGTATACATGTGTGCACGATTTTAAGTGCGAACTTAGGTAATATCTATCTCGACAATGCGCAGATGTCTCTATTGGGTTTAATTGCTGCATTCATGCCGGAGATTGGTGATGAATTGAGTGTCGCATGAAGCTATCGTAGATGATGTTATGTCACTAGGCAGGCTGAGTGTTGTGCCGTACACCCGTTTTGTACAAGGTAGTTGTATATCCTCCTTAATTGCTGTCCGGATACCAAACAGAACAACTGGAGGTGTTTCAGTCCACTTATTGGTCTCATGAGTCTTGAGAGAGAATTTTGAGTGCAGCTGAAATCGATCAAAAATGCCATTTGACATTGGATGATAGGCTGCCGTTGTGATTCTGTTTGTTCCCAAAAGACGAGTAAACTTTGCAAACATTCCGGATCTCATTTGAGAACCTTGGTCAGTTGTTATAACCGATGGGCAGTCAAAGCGAGATATCCATAAGTTGAAAATAGCTCTGCAAATAGTTTCCGTTTTCAAATCGGGGATAGGTATGGCTTCAGACCATTTGGAAAATCTATCTATCAAAGTCAAAAGGTACATGTTGCCTTCTTGTAGCGGTAACGGGCCAACCATATCCATATGGATTTGTGAAAAACGCGCATGAGGAAGTGAGAATGTACCCAATGGTGCTTTAGTGTGTCTGATTATTTTCGATCGCTGGCAAGAATCACAAGATTTCATCCACTTTTTGATATGACGTTTGATATCGTGCCATACAAAACGAGAGCAAATGAGTTTCGTAGTAGCTGCAATTCCTGGATACGATAGATTATGCAGATGATTAAAGATGAGTCTTATAAGGAATTTGGCACAAATGGACGAGAAACGTTAGTAAAGATGTCATAAAGAATGTTACCATCGGAACATTGGCACGTGTTCCGAACTCCATGATTTTACATTTGTTAACGCTACTCAACGACCATTGTTTTCCTTTTATTTTAGACGAAATTTTGTTTTTTTAGTTTGGCAGCAGTAAGAAAGCTTTTAATAATGTTTTGATTTCCTTAAGGTTATAAGTAAATAAAGTTTTGGCTTTCTTAAGCAAGAAAATGTAATTGTTTATTTAAAATATTTCTTTTCAAGAGTTATGGAATGGAATCAGATTTAATTTAAAGGTGAGAACGACTGAATGAAATAATATTCAGGTGGATTCAACACAATATTGGTGGTAATCCGGGACGTCATCTCACTGGATTTTTGAAGGTAAATACGGTTAACCTTTTAAGTATTGAATTATTAATAAAGAAACGCTTCCCTGTTAGAGCCAATTTTACTAAAACTTTTAATGCCTTGAGTGATTTATGAAATCAGGAAAATGAGGTAGAAATTGGATTATTTAGAAAAGAAAATTGAAAATTTATCGTCATAAAAGGATAGCCTTTCGACTCACATGCAGCCCATTCCTCTTAGCTTCAGTCATTAACTTTCATTTGGAGGAATGCCATGATGATTAGATTCACTGAAACTGTGAGTAAGTTAAAAAATGGCTTTTATGTGGATAACTGTGTGATATCTGTATCTGATAAAAAGGAACTATTGTAATTTGTACATGAGGCTAAAATTTTCCCTTCAGCATGCTTTGACTCATGTGGAGGGAAATATACTTCTTTAACAGCAGATAAAAGGGAAAAGGATTCTCCCGTTCTTGGATTATTGTGAGACAGAAATAAAGATGTCCTTTTTTGTAATTTCGAAAATCTTTCCTTTGAGAAAGAACCTGTAACAAGAAGAAATATTCTTTCAGCTGCCAACAGTATTTTTGATTCCATTGGAATGTTGTGCCCAGTAACCGTCTGCATGAAGATGCTAATACAAGAGAGCTGAACTCTTAAATTAGGCTGGGATGAAGTATGTCCTGAAAGTGTTTGTAAAAGGTTTTCACTGTGAACGGAACACTTTCATTTATTACCGGAAATTAAAATTCCAAGCTATGTTGATTGTGATGGTTTCCGAGAAGGATTAAGTCTTCAAACTTTTGTAGATGCAAGTAAATCTGCTTTCAGCGCAGTTATATTTCTTCGTAAAAAACAGTGACGAAATTTATTTAATTCAAGCTAAGAACAGAGTTGCTCTCTTGACGATAGCAACAATTCCTAGATTGGAATTATTAGCCTATTGTGTAGAAGCAAGCAATTATACGCTCACTTCCAAAAGTTAAGCACAGAGAGGAAAATGCTAATTTCCGGAAGCCAATCAGAACTGAAGAGGATGCAATTCGCTGCAGAGGTAGATGGAAGTATGCACATATGTTAGGTAACAGCCAATCGCGCTTTCATGTCAATAAATATGCAAAAAAGGCAGTTTTATAAGAAGCCAGCTGTATGAAGGGTTACAGAAGTTGATTGTAAGTGCTGATAGAAGGTGTTTAAAACTTTCGTACAATTTGTTTTCAAGACATACGTGTTTCTATGACTTCCAGAAGACGACTGGAAGACTCTGAGGGCTGGCGGGCTGTGGGGCGCATTGAAGCAAGAGAGTCGATCACAGATGTTCCTCTTTTCTTCGGCGTTCATCATTCTGTAAATTTACGTTCATACAAACAATTCCAAACCACACAGGCAGTTTTTCGAAGGCCCGTAGCCGGTCGCCCAAAGGTTACAAACCCCGCGCAAGATCGACATATTGCTATTGTAGCCAAGCGGAATCGCAGAGCGACCTCCACATGTGTGACATCTATGGTTACAGAGTCTATTGGTAAGGCGATATCTGCAGCTACTGTACGCCGAAGATTACATATTGAGTGGACTGTACGCCCGTGTACCTCGAGTTTGTTTTCCTCTACCCGTCCAATCAAGAGGAGCACGATTACAGTGGTGCCGGGAACATGTCAATTGGAATGTGTCTAACTGGGCAATGTCATGTTTATTGATGAGTCAAGGTTTGCTCTGGAGCCAAATGACAAGCGTATAAGGATATGGCGTGAACAACGAACACGCAATCAGTCCCAAAACATCACCGAAGCTCACGCATTCCGAGGCGGAAGCATTATGGTATGGGCAGGGATTTCATTAGGATACCGCACTGACCTGCACATCTTTAAACGGGGTTCTTTGACGGCTGTCCGGTATCCAGATGAAGTCCTAGAACCCATTGTGATATGGTATGCTGCAGCAGTTGGCCCTACTTTTGTTTTAATGGACGATCAGGCACGTCCCCATAGAGCTGACATCGTCGATGACTACGTGGTGAGTGAAGGGATTGCGCGTATGGCTAGGCCAGCATATTCGCCCGATCTTAATCCCATTGAAAATCTTTGGAATGCTCTCGGCCGTGCTGTATCTTCACGTTTTCCACCTCCAGCCACTCTTATTGAGCTGGAAACTGCTCTACAAGATGAATGGTGATTGCTTAATTCTGCTGTGGTTGAGCACCTAATTGAAAGCATGGTCACAAGGTGTAAACTTTGTATACAGATGAGAGGGGATCACATGCCCTATTAATGTCCTTTTTTTTATTTTATGCTGTTTATTTTCACTTTATACATAATTCTGTTTAAGTCTCCAATATGTCATTATCTGATAACTTACAAAAACTTAATATTGTTTTCATTTCTGTATATAATTATTGATTTTGTTTTATGCATAAATATATATGCTACTTTCCTGCCGAATTTTGTGTCAATCAAAGCAGTGTTTGTTGAGTTTTTTGCATTTTACATCTTTGTGCTTAACTTTTGGAAGTGAGTGTACCTTACATTAGAACAGAAATGGATTTGGTGGAAGTCCCAACCACATGTTGGTTGGACTCTTCAACCGATTTCTTTTGCATTAAGAATGAAAGTAATTGGAGTACTTTCGTTAAAAATAGAATTCAAAAAAATAGAAGTATCACTTTAGTGGATTCAGGGAAACATATTTCTGGCAGTCATAATCCAGCAGATTCCGTCCAGAGATTGTTCTCCAAAATTTATCCTTACATCGAAATGGTGGGAGGGACCAGGGTGTCTAAAGCAATCCGAAGACAACTGGCCAAAATCTGAGATACAAACCAATACTAAAGAAGTTTTCGAAGAGTAAAAGAAGGGAGGAACTGCTTTAGTTAACACTTCTGTGTCAGACGACCGTTGGTACTTACAACGATTTTCCAAGTATTCAAAGATTTTGCGACAAATAGCCTGGATATTGCGTTTCTACAATAATTGTAAAAATTTTGAGAATATAATGAAGGGAGAATTGTCTGCCCGAGAAATTGAAAATTCAGAAAACATACTCCTGAAAATTGTTCAAAGGGAAGCTTTCAATGCAAAATCTACTGGTGACAAATTAAAAACCCTTAATGTTTTCTTAGATGCTTATGGATTGATTAGGTTAAAAACAAAAATTATTCGAACAGAAGATGAAGAACACTTCGTAAATCCAATTGTTTTGCCTTCAGATCATGAATTGGTGAAAAAAAATAATTTATGAATCTGCTGCATGGAGGAGTACAAGTTTGTCTATTTGACATTCGTCAACGGTTTTGGATTTTGAGAAGAAAGAAGACAGTCCAAAGAGTTATAACAAAATGTTTTAGGTGCAAGAAATATTCTTTGAAGAAACCGGAAACTCAACCAGCTTCACTGCCGGAGACAGAGTTCGAGATTCATTAGTTTTTGAAGTAACGGGAGTGGATTTAGCTGCTCCTCTACGCTTAAAGGATGGAAGTAAGAGTTCGATACTACTATTCGCTTGCGCTGTGTATAGAGCTATTCATCTGGAGTTGATTCAAAGCCTTTACACCACTTTTTTGTTAGGATTACGAAGATTTATAGAAAGAGGAGGCAGACCGAAAAAACTGTACAACCATAATGGGACAAACTTTAAAGGAGCTAGTAACTTATTGGAGTCTCTTGACTGGGATAAGATATCTTAAGAAAGTTCCACAATGAGAATCCAATGGATTTTCAGCCATCTTACAGCTGCCTGCTGGGGTGATTGGTGGGAGCGGATAATTCAGATGATTAAAGAACTTCTTAAGAAAGTTACTAGAAAAAGCCTCCCTGAAATATGAGGAAATGCGCACTGTTTTGTGTGATACTGAAGCGGTCATGAATTGTCGATCCTTAACTTACTTATCCGAAGATGCACAAGATTTAATGCCGTTGACATCGTCTATGTTTCTTCAAGATAATAAGACTGTAGGAGTACCAGACTTAGATAACTTCGACAGTATTAATTTGACGAAAAGATATCGGTATCAACAAAGGCTACGGCGAGAGTTAAGAAGATTTAGGGAAGAACATTTAGGTCTTTTAATTCAGCAGAATTTCAATAAGAACAGGCTGAAACAGGTTGTAGGGCCTTCTGGTCTATTCTTTAGTATAACAGCTCAGATGCGAATAGAAACCACTCGGGAGAACGGGGATAAGAATCCTTTATTAACTCTTTTAAAATTCACAATGCGTAGACTTGATGCTAACAAACTACGCCTCACTCTGTCTGTAATTAAATAGCAAGAACTAAACTAAAAATTTAAAGATACACTGGTTATCATAAATTAAGGAAAAATCACAAAAATCACGATTACTGAAAAAGTTACATGTAGAATCTTATGAAACTTACTTACAATATACAACACATAGTCAGGTATCAAATAGCATAAAAAGAAATTACCAGACAATTATGGTAGTATAGAAATTAGCACATGTATAAAATCAATAAATCCAA
This sequence comes from Stegodyphus mimosarum, assembly GCA_000611955.2. Taxonomy (NCBI): domain Eukaryota; kingdom Metazoa; phylum Arthropoda; class Arachnida; order Araneae; family Eresidae; genus Stegodyphus; species Stegodyphus mimosarum. The sequence continues at coordinate 163,282 of KK115706.1, forward strand.
GGTGTCAGTTTGCTATAGGAACACTACCTTCAGTATGGAATATGGTCGCCTCTAGAAGCAATACAGCACATACAGCGATGTGTGATGCTTTCAATTATGCGGTCTATCAGTTCCATAAGAAGCGAGAGCCATTGCTCTTGCAAAGCAGTTGCAAGCGCGGCAAGGGTCTGAGGGGCGGATTCAGAGCAGCTAGACAACTCCCTAAAACATTCCAAACGTGCTCGATATGATTTAAGTCTGGGGATCGAGCTAGCCACTCCATGCGCATAATTGTTTCCTTTTGAAGCTAATCATCTACGATGCGAGCTCTGTGTGGTCTTGCGTTGTCATCCTGTAAGAGGAAAGCATCACCTATTGCCCCAGCATATGGGCGCAAATAAGCATAAAGGATGTCATCTCTATAAACCTAAGCATTCACGGTTCCCCTTGGAAAGACATGGAGGTCTGTGCGTCCACCCAAAGAGATGCCACCCCAAACACAGACACTGCCTCTTCCGTATGTTCCTCTTTCAGGAATGCTTGACGGATGATAACGGGTTCCAGGCTCTTTCCATATCAAATAATACCTGCTATCGCTTTCTAGACTAAACCTGAACTCATTTGTAAAGAGAACAGCCCTCCACTGATCAGGCATCCAGTGGACATGTAGTGCCCACTGCAAACGGTACGTCCTATGGCGTGACGTGAGCGGCACGCAAATGTCTGGTCGCCTCGCAGACAGACCACCTTCGTGAAGCCTTCTACGCAGAGTTGACGTTGACACTAACCTTCTGGTGGCCGCAGCAACGGAGGATCTAAGAAGAGTCGGAGTAGCGGTTCTATTCCAGCGTGCACATAATGTCAAATATCGGTCATCGGCCCTCGTCGTAGCAGTTGGCCGTCCTTGGCTGAACTTCCTAGATGCCCAATATATGGTTTGAAATTGCCTCAAAGTCACTTGTCAAACCACAGAAAAACTCACATTTAGCCATCTGGCCACTTCTGTTTGACTTTGTCCTGCCTCTAGTCTCTCAACGGCTCTCCATCGTAGTTCTGCAAACAAATGATGCCTGGGGGTTATTGTTACGAATTGGCTATCTCAGATTTCTGATGTCACTATCATAGTGAAATAAATATGTGGGCTTGCTCTCAAACATGGAATTTTAGGCTCCTCGCAGATGAAGTATTCAGAGTGCAACGCCACTAATTTGCATATTACAGTTTTACTTAGCTACTCTTACTTGGCAACATATTCCAATTTTACACGGTTTGGCATATTTTTGAGGGAGTTATCTCTATTTTTGTGATTTTCCCTTAATTTATGATAACCAGTGTCTTAACAAGTAGTAGAATTACTCTACAGGGCTCAGGCTGTCCTGTTTCCTAAAACAGCGTTGAAAATCTAGTGGCAGCAAAGTAATAGCTGTTACGCCACGTTAACCATCAATAAATGTAAAGCAGAAACTCACGAAACAAAAGCACAGTGTTCGCCCACACTCTCTGACTTTCCCTTCTAGAACTTGGTTTTTAAACATTTTATCCTCAATGTAGAATTTGCACTACTTCACGCGGTTTACGTCCTTAAAGACCTGTTACAAACTGTTAAATTCTACAACTTACAGGTCCTTTTACATACCAATACTAAAGTCAAATTATAGCAGAAGCAATTTCTTTTTTTTTTTTTTTTTTTTTTCCACTGTACTTGATTCCTCATCCTCACTCAATAGGTCATTCAATTTTGTCCTTCCAGTCATCTGGAAGGAATACTTATGAATACATCTTTGTATCAAACAATAAATAACATTTTGCGTTCGCACTACATTAAGTTTTTTATTGAGTTTCTAACCTTTTGTATTTATCGTAGTTTTCTCAGCTTCTCCGAACATTACGGTTTTTTACTGGTCACATTTTCCCATTACACATTCATGCTTTAATTTAAACTTATCCCCTTTTTGGCTTTCCACAATGTATGGTGAAAACGCAAGTGCAATATGTCACAGGGAACAAACGCTCCACCTGAGCACACATCAAACTTATTAGCACGTGACAACCTTCTTAGACACACCCTAAATGCAATTCTTAATTCTCCATGAGCTAATAAACATGAAAATTAACTAAAGTGTCTGTAGAGAGCCCTACAAAATACATGCATACCAAATATTTTTAGCACATGCAAGCTTTTGCTGAAAATCGCATGATTTGACTTGATTAAAATTTCGTTTGAGCGAACTCAAGATTTTCACTTGAATACATTAAGTTTATATTTTGAGGTTTTAGCACTAAATACTTATTATATAGGCTCTTTGAGATTTACACCTACATTTGCAGTATCACTTACTTTAACACAACAGATATTTTCATATTTAATGCTCAAATAGTTTTACCACAATAGAGAAATAAATTTAAAATTTTACTTGAATCCTTTTCTCGCCAGAAGTGCGAATCTGAAAATAAATTTTCATTAACAAGTACTAATACGAAGAACTTTTGGTGTTTTAATATAAACAGTCTTTTGACAAACAAAAACGAACTCCTAGTTCATTACATTAACATTACATTTTTAGAATACACTATAGCTTTGTGCTTAGACAAATAAAACTTAATAACTTTAGTCCTCAACTGAGGCAAATTGACTTTACATAGTAAGTTCGCATTTCAAGGTTTTTATGCAACTTTACAAAACAGAAAATATTTCTTGAAAAATTCACTTATCTTTGTTTTTCGTTGCTTGTACTCAGCCACCCTTTTATTGCAGAAGTCCTTACGAATTATATTAATTGCACTGGCTGTTTTCAATCTGTGCTTTCTATCCCGTTCCCGTGGTTGGGGTTGGCTATGTCTTTTTTCCCGTCTGAGCATCCTTCTTTTAAGTTCGAATGGTGGTGTATTCTCTATTTTCCTTTTGCTGACAGGAACGCTGGTTCTTGGAGCGTCGGTAGTCGAGGACTCTTGCCTCGCGATTCATGGTTCCTTCGGTCCTTGTTGTGGGATTTGAGGTTCGGCTGGTCTCTTCTTCATTTTACCGACCGGTGGTCTTGATTGTATTATTCTTTCTGTACGCCGTCGCCTTGACGTATCCTGGGGTTCCCTTCTGCGAGACCTTGCCAGGACACGGCCATCTTTATTCCTAGCTGAGGCCTTTTTTCTCGACGATCCTTCACCCTTGAATTTTTTCCCCACTGGACCTTCCTTCCGTCAAGGAGGATCTCTTCTGGAGACTTCTTCGGCTTGTCTGAGGCCTTGATATCTGGTCTGCTCTTTGTTTTTTTTTCCTGGTGGTAGAAGTGCTGGTGAGGCAGAAATGGGGGTTGACGAAGCCGCCTCTTGTGATTCCGAAGCTTGCAAGAAACTACTCAAAAGATCAAAGTCTTTACGTTCATAATTATTATATGAATGATCCGGACTGGCGTTTTTCCTTTCTCCCGAATCTGATTTTATATAAATAACAGCCCCTACGATCTGCTGTACTACATAAGGCCTTTCAAATTTATGGGCGAATTTTGCTACAAAGTTCTCTGGGGCTCTAGACAGAGTGAATTCTCTTTCCAGCACCTTATCCCTCACTTTAAAATCTGATTCACGACGCTTTCTATCGTAGTTAACTTTTTGTTGCCCTCTTGCTACATCTGAATTCTTCAAAGCGTCATCGATCAGCTTTTAAATGTTTGCCTGTTTAAATTCTAGTTCCCGGTTTTGGACGAAAAACAGTTTGTTCAATGGTGTCAAAATCTACCTACTCAGAAATAATTCAGCGGGCGCTTTACCAATTGTATTATGCTTGGCAGTTCTTAAAAGCATGGGTTACTTCATCAATGCAGCCATCTTAGCGTTTATGATAATTTTAGCATAACTTCTAATTATTTTAACTATGTTTTTATTAACTCTTTCCGCGACGTTTGCCTGTGGTCTGTACGGGAACATTTACATATGTCGTACGTCAAGCCCTGTACACAAATTTTCAAAAATTTGACTAACAAACTGTTTTCCATTATCGCTTACTACTTTTAACTGTGCACTGCATTTTAAAGTATACCTATGTAAAAACGCATCTTCGACTATTTTAGCCGACGCTCGCTTTAACGGAATATCGCTTTAACGAATTCGAAGTCTTTACGTTCATAATATTTCTTTAATTGATCCGGACTAGCTTTTATTCTTTCTCCCGAATCTGATTTTAAGTAAATCACAGCCTGAACGATCTGCTGTATTATATACGGCTCTTCAAATTTATGGGCGAATTTTGATACGACATTCTCTGGTGTACTAGACAAAGTGAATTTTCTTTTCAACACCTTATCCCCCACTTTAAAATCGAACTCACGGCGTTTTTTGTCATAATAAAGTTTCTGCCGCTCTCTTGTTACATCTGAATTTTTTAAAGCTTCATCGATCAGTTTTTGAATATTTGCCTGTTTAAATTCTGGTTCTCGCTCTTGGACAAAGAAAAGTTTGTCTAAAAAAGCCAAAATCTTCCTACCCAGAAATAATTCAGCGGGCGTTTTACCCGTTGTATCGTGCTTGGGAGCTCTTAAAGCATAGGCTAGTTCATCAACGCAGCCATCCCAGCGTTTATGATAATTTTTAAAGTAACTTCTAATTATTTTAACAATGTTTTTATTAACTCTTTCCGCGATGTTTGCTTGTGGTCTGTCCGGGACCATTTTCATATACCGTATGTCAAGCCCTTTACATAGGTTCTCAAAAATTTGACTCACGAATTGCCTACCGTTATCGCTTATTACTTTTAACGGTGCACTGTATTTTAACATATACTTATGTAAGAGCGCATCTTCAAATATTTTAGCCGACGCTCCCTTTAAAGGAATTATTTCTACCCACTCAGAAAAATGGTCTGCAAACACCAAAAGATATCGGTTTTTATTTAACTCACTTTGGGGAAGCAAAGAAGGTCTATTCTAAAGATGTCGTTAGGAAAAGTCGCGCGAATACTATTCAAATACCTGGCAGGGCTATAATTAACGACGTTAATTAACGGATATAACTTATAGGACCTGACATACGCTCTTATTACCTTCTGCAGTTGCGGAAAATACACCGCCTCGCGTACTCTACACACCGTTTTCCTCAACCCTAAGTAACCGGCTGTGGAGGTGTTATGAAGTTCCTGCAAAATGCTGAGCCGTAGTGTGACTGGGATGACTGGCCTGTATTCATAGTTTTCATTTGTCGATTTAGTATAGAACAGCAGATTATCTATGATCTCGTAATTTTGGGCCCTATTTCTAATTGCACCAAGATCGGCATATTCAAAATTATCTGGATCCTTTTAATAAGCATAGATATTACCGAATTCTGGATCCTTCAGCAATTCACCTATAATTGTTTCCCGGGAATCTAAAACTTTAGACGTTGACATAGCACATTTTATTTGGTCACTATTTTCATTCAGTTTAACTCTTGACAAGGCGTCGGCCACTGCATTTTTCCTTTCCCGGATTGTGCTTAATTATTAAGTTGTATTCTTGTAACTTTAAGGCCCATCTATTTAATTTTGGAGTTAAATTCTTTCCAGAAAATAATCTACCTACGGCCTCATGATCTGAGTAGATTGTAACTGGTGCTTTTTCAAAATAAACCCTGAACTTCTGAACTGCCATTAACACGGTTAACGTTTCTCGTTCGGTCGCTGTATAATTCGGTTGTGTCGCGTTTAATGTTTTACTAAAAAATGCCAAGGGATGCCCTTTTTGCATTAAAACTACACCCACGGCGTAATCTGAAACACCAGCCGCGATCTCCAAGTTCTCGTCCTTTTCTGGTAATTTTAATACTGCGGCATTAATTAGAGCTGTTTTTAATTGTTCAAAAGCCATGTGTGCCTCCGCTGTCCCCACAAACTTTGATTTCTTCCGTTTTAAAACTAATAAATGTTCAACAATTGTTAAATCCCTTTGAAGTGAGATGGCGCTGCCATCGCTACTAATTACGAAAGAATGTTATTACCTTCGAGGAGTCTTGCGTAGTGAGTGTGGTTGCCAGAGTGTCTTCCACAAATGAGTAAAATAAAGATGATGAAATATTAGTTTAGTATGTTAATTAGTTAGTTTAATTTAGAGTTACAGTCCACTTAATAATCACCCGGAACATTTTAGTGGTCTTGTAGAGCCGCAGCGATATCGGCTAAGTAAATAATCTAGTTATAGAACAAGGACTTTGCCCTTTTGCTTCTGGAGAATTTGTGTTTTGGATTACAGTAGATGTTGAAAGAAAGGGGTAAGTAACCCTTGAAACTCAATTCATTATTAACTGTTGCATTTAGTAAACTCTGAATTAAGTTTGTGTGATAATTTGTTATATTGATAAGTGTAGCGAAAATGGCTACGGTTCTCACTAAAAAGAGAACTCAAAAAACTATCTTATCGAAGTTGCAAAAGAAACTTTCTGAGCCAGATTTAAGTGTTAGTGACTTAGAATTGTTAAAAACTAAATTTAACAATTTGCAAAATGAATTTGATAATATTTTTGATTCCATTATTAATTTAAGTGATGAAGAAAATATGGAAAAAATAGTCAGTGAGCAAGATTCAATCAATAGTAGTATTATTGATAAAGAGTTTGAAATAAACAATAGATTGTTGAAAGTTGTTGAAGAGAATAAAGTGGAAAATACAGTAATTTCTGAAAATTCTGTTGTGCGTTTACCTAAGATTTCGTTACCGACATTTTCAGGGGAAATGCATTCTTGGCTTTCCTTTAAGGATACTTTCAAAGCGAGTATTGATCAGAATCCAAGTTTATCAGATGCTGTAAAATTGCAGTATTTAAAATCAGCACTGAAAGGAGATGCCTTTAGAATAATCCAAACGATAGCTATAACGGATAATAATTATAAGTTAGCATGGTATCTTCTTGAGGAAAGATACTCAAACCCTAGAGAACAAGTGTATGCACATCTTAAAAGATTTATGAGTATTCCCGTTATTCAAAACGAGTCAGCTTCCGCGATTCTAAATTTAATTGATGTTACAAGTGAAGTGATAAGATCGCTAGAATGTCTAGAACAAAAGTTAGATGGGGTTTCGTCCACTATATTTGCATTTATTCTTAGCCAGAAACTTGATCAGAATACTAAATTATGGTGGGAAAGGAATTTAAAGAAAGAAAAAATACCGAACATTACAGATTTATTAGAATTTTTAAAAGATCACGCGAGGACATTAAACGCTTCCAGAATTCCAGTAATGCCTAAACGAAGTCAACCGAAAGTTTCTTCAATGGTTTCATGTGTCAACGAGAAACATGTATGTATTTTTAAACTGTGTAATGCGGAGTATAAATTATTAAAATGTCCTAAGTTTCAAAAATTCGACTTAAAAGATAGAATCGTGTATGTCAAAAAGCACAATTTATGTTTCTGCTGTTTCAGGAATCATGGAGTGAGAAACTGCCCTTCAAATTACTCTTGTAGGCTCTGCAGGAAAAAGCATAATTCATTACTCTGTTACGAGCGAGAAAAAGTTTCGATTCCCCAAAATAAAAACAGTTGCGAAATCGTGTCTCCATCCGATCAAAAGTCAGACGCCTGTCAGTCTACGGAAAACACGAAACTCAACGTTCACACCGTGCCATTCGTAAATAAGGATAACGAGTGTTTTATGACAGCTACTAATGTAAATAAATAATGTAAAGCAGTTAATAGAGTCCCATTATCGACAGCGATTGTGTATATTAAAGGAAATGAAGGAGAAATATTTCCAGCCAGAACTTTGCTCGACAGTGGAAGTATGATTCATCTTTGTTCATCGGAATTATCTGAAAAGCTTCATTTGCAAAAGGAAAATGTAAACATATCAGTAGGATGTTTATCTGGGATTTCAACTACGGTGAAATCAAAAATAAGTGAGGTTATTTTAAATAGAGAAAAAACGTACAGTCGTAAACTAGATTTTTTCGTAGTTCCAAAAATTACTCATTTGATGCCTTCTAGACAGATTAATTTCTGTAATATTGCGATTCCACAAGGAGTTACATTAGCTGATCCAGACTTTGACAAACCGGGTAAAATTCAGTTACTTCTTGGATCTGAAATATTTTTCGATTTGATCATTTCTGGGCAAATCTATGTACCAAATACTAATTTAGTGTTAAAAAACTCAGCATTTGGGTATTTGGTGAGTAGGAGCATTGAAGATTTACCACATGAGAAACAATTAATGCATTGTGGGTTAATTTATGACAATGTCGAGACACAGTTGAAGAAGTTTTTTGACTTAGAATCAATTGGTATTAGAGATGATCCCAATTCATACGATGAAGATAAAGCATTAGAGATATTCAATAAAACTGTTAGCTTCAAAGATGGTCGGTATGTTGTCAGCCTGCCCTGGAAGAAAAATTGGGAACATTTAGGGGACAATTTTGGTGTCGCAGAGAAAAGAATAAAGATTCTGATGAGAAAAATGCAGCATGATAATGCATTATACTTATACAGAGAAACTTTAGAAGAATACCTAAATCAAGGGATAATAGAAAGAGTATTAGATACTACAAAGACAGTAAACAAGCCAGTTTTTTATATGCCACATCAGGCGGTTTATAGAAAAAAAAGCATTAGTACAAAAATGCGTATCGTGTTTGATGCGAGCTCACATGAAACAGGTAGTCTACCCCTAAATGATTGTCTGTGGCCTGGTATTAATTTGAATCAAAATACATTCATTTGCTGATATATGTTAGACTTAATAGGGTCGCAATCTTAGGAGATATCGAACAGGCCTTTTTACAGATCGTTTTAACTGAGAAAGATCGAGATGCAGTTAGACTTTTATTTGTTAAGAATATTGGTACACCTTTGCAGAATATTGAGCATCAGTTAGAAGTGTATAGATTTAAGCGTGTACTCTTTGGTGTTAATTCCAGTCCCTTTTTGTTGGCGGCAACTATAAAGCTGCATATCCAAAAGTATAGAAACGTGTATCCTGATACTTTTCAAATTCTTGATACATGTATGAATGTTGATGATCTTGTTACGGGATCAGATGATGTATCAGAAGCCATAAAAATTTCAAGGGAAGCGAAGGAAATTATGCGTGGAGCTGGAATGAATCTACGCAAATGGGTAACGAATGATAATCATTTAGTTAAGAAATGAGAAGAAGAACATTTTGACATTCATCCTCTAAGATCAAATGGAAAGATACTCAAAGTATTAGGAATTCAGTGGGACATCCAGGAAGATAGCCTGAGCATAGAGACTTCTTGTTTGACTGAAATTTCAAGAAGAAAGAAGAGTACTAAAGGTTTCATTCTCCAAACAGCTGGAAAAATATATGATCCCCTCGGACTCATCACACCATTTACTGTTAGAATAAAACTTTTACTACAAAAGCTATGGCTACGTAAACCACCATGGGATGCTGAGCTTCCTTCTGATCTGAATGACGAGTGGCCGCAATGGTGCCGCGAGCTTTCAGAATTAAGTAACATTAGTGTTCCAAGATTTGTTTTGGATTCATGTGATAAAAATACAGAAATCCATGTGTTTTCTGACGCAAGCCAACGGTCGTACGGTGCAGCCGTTTATGCAAAGGTACAGAATCGAGGGCAAATTTCTGTGAATTTGTTGGCCTCCAAGAGCAGAGTTTCACCTGTCAAAAACATTTCCTTGCCTCGACTGGAACTGTTAAGTGCATTGATTGCAGCAAGATTGGGAACAGAAGTTAAAAAGGTTATAGATCGTAAAGGTTCGTCTAATATCTTTTTTTGGAGTGATTCTAAAGTCACATTGTATTGGATTAAGGGATCTAGAAGATGGAAGTCTTTCTTTCAAAATCGCGTTGACGAAATTCAGAAGTTAACTAATCCAGATTCATGGTTTTATTGTTCAACCACGGACAATCCTGCCGATCTTCTAACACGTGGAGTTAGTGCCTCTTCTCTAGTGAACAATTCCAAGTGGTGGATTTGTGCATAATTTTTGACAGAGCGACATCTTCCCTACAAGTGCTTACAACCAATAGTTCCAGAAGTTGAACACCTAACTACAAGTGAAAGGGAATCCTTTATGCACGAGAGCAGAAGTTCTAGTGACATTAATGACATTTCTGAGAGAACTATGTTAATTGACATGAACTCTAGCATTTTAGACGAACTCTTGAGTATTAGTAACGATTATTATAAAATTATTAATGTTCTTTCTTATATTTTTAGGTTTATTTATAATTGCAGGAATGGATCAAAAAGGGTAGGACCTCTTCAACTAGATGAGGTAAGAATAGCTGAGGAAAAGCTTATTAAGCATGAGCAGAGGGCTTTATCTTGTAACAAAGGTATAACATGTAACTTCAAAAATTTACATCCCTTTGTTGATCATAAAGGAATAATTCGTGTTGGTGGCCGTCTTGCAAAAGCGTCTATACCCTTTTCTCAGAAATACCCTGCGATTCTCCCAAGAAATTGTAAGCTAAGTAAGATTTATTTTTCTTGTGTGCACAGACGATTATTGCATGTTGGTCCTCAAGGATTATTGAATGCGGTACGTCTAAAATTTTGGCCATTAGGTGGTAGAGATTTGGCCCGAAAATCAGTACACCTTTGTGTGACATGTTTTAAATGTAAACCAGTTTTGTCTTCACAGATTATGGGTAATTTACCATACGAGAGAGTCAATAGATCACCCCCATTTAGTGTTTCAGGTTTGGATCTATACGGTCCATTTTATGTAACTTACAAGCATCAGAGAAAGGGTGTGCTAAATAAAATTTATATTTGTGTGTGTATATGCTTTGTTACACGAGCTATTCATCTTGAGCCTTTGTCAGATTTGACTTCTAGTGCTTTAATTGCCACTCTTAAGCGTTTCATGGCAAGACGCGGCAAATGTACGAAAATATTCACTGATAATACCTCTAATTTTGTGGGAGCTAATTCTATACTGAAGAAATTTTACAATGTAATTAATTTTCCCGACAAAACTTTGGCCTCATATTACACGTCCGAAGGAATAGATTGGAACTTTATTCCTCCAAAGTCCCCTCATTTTGGAGGGCTATGGGAAGCCGGTGTAAAGTCCGTAAAGCATCACTTACAGAGAACGATAGGAAATTTGCGTTTTACGTATGAGGAGTTTGAAACAATAATTGTGCAAGTAGAGGGAATACTAAATTCCAGACCTCTTACACCCATTTCCAATGATTCTGATTGTTATGAAGTTTTGACCCCAGGTCATTTTTTAATAGGGAGATCGATACATGCGATTCCGGAGCCAATGATAATAGATGTGAATGAAAATCGGTTAAGCCGGTGGCAGAGAACAACAAAAGTAGTTCAGATTATTTGGAAGAAATGGTCGAATGACTACTTGGGAACTCTGCAGCAGAGAAACAAGTGGATGATAGAGAAAGACAATATTTCTGTTGGTAGTATGGTACTGGTCAAAGAGGACTATCTGTCAATTTGCAAATGGATTTTAGGTCGAGTTATAAAAGTCTATCATGGATCTGACAATAAAGTAAGAACTGTTAAAATCAAAACAAAATCAGGAGAATTAAAAAGAGCGATCACAAAGATCGCTGTGCTTCCTATAGAAAACTGAACTTATATTATTGCATATGTAAAGAAAAATTGTGTTTGTTCTAATATTGTAATAGCAGTAATTATACTCATAGTATTATGTTGTTTATACCTATATTAATTTTGCTTTAGGAATGTTTGTATAATTTCTTGAAATTTTGTAATTTCAAGCCGGGGGAGTGTTAAATCCCTTTGAAGTCAGATGGCGCTGCCATCGCTACTAATTACGAAAGAATGTTATTACCTTCGAGGAGTCTTGCGTAGTGAGTGTGGTTGCCAGAGTGCCTTCCCCAAATGAGTAAAATAAAGATGATGAAATATTAGTTTAGTATGTTAATTAGTTAGTTTAATTTAGAGTTACAGTCCACTTAATAATCACCCGGAACAACAATATCGGAAAAATATTGGATAAAAGAACGGTAATACGAGCACATGCCAAGAAAGGATGATGAAAGTTTCTTCGCCGTGTTTGTCGGAGGATAATTTTTGGTTCCTTTTATTTCAGAATCCTCGGTCTCGATAGAGATTAGATAGCTGAGATTTTGTATTCAAGATATCTTAGTTCTTTAGTTGCGAACTTGCATTTTGCAGCATTAACCGTTATCCCTGCTTCCTATAATGGTGAAAAAACTTCGTGGAGATCTTCCACATGCTGTTCAATAGTGTCACTAGTTACGATGATATCATCGAGATAAATCAAAGCGGATTTGCCGAGGACAGGACGGAGCATAATGTCTATAGCGAGTTGAAAAGTTTATGGGGCCCGCAAAGTCCAAACGGCATCCGTAAAAATGCATAAATGCCCAATTTTGTAATAAATGCCGTCTTTTCACGTCTTCCGTTTTCATGGCTATTTAAAAGTAGCCTGAAGTAAGCTCAAGAAAGGTCATAAATTTTGTAGACCTAATTTTTCGTATTATTTCTTCTACTACCGGTTAAGGTTAAGTGGAGAATTTAGTCATGCTATTTAATTTCCGATAGCCAATGGCAAAACCCCAAGCTTTCGGATCCGAGGGGGCAAATTATTTCTCTTTCTGCATAGCACAACTGGGCTAGCATATTCACTATTGATGGGAGTGATTATTTTATCCCTTAACATTTGTTTTATGTGGTGTTCTATGATTGATTCTTTTTCCTTATCATAACGATAAGATTTTGCTTTACACGGTTCACTTGATTTTATTTCAGTAGCATGTGTGACTATCTGTGCATTACCAGGCTTATCAGAAAATACATGTTCTTCCAGCTTGGTTCTTTCATCTTGCTTTACATGCTGGAGGTCCACACACGGAATATTTTCCTCTTCCACTACCCTTGGCACCATATCCAAAAGGACGGAATTTTCGGCAATGGTGGCGTTCTCCGCCCTAAGGAACTCGGTTCTTAAAATGACTTTATTTTGTAAATTTTTAACAACAAAAAATGGAACTTTCAAAACTTCGTTTTTTTTTACATGAACGTTAAGCTTCAGCTTTCCGAGGCATTCACAAACCTTTCCTTATGCGGCTATGATTTCCGTACTACTATTTTCAAATAATCTTGTTCTTTGGAAATTCCGATAGCAGAAGTTTTGGCTTTAAAAATTTCCTTGAGCGCCGGTGTCCACGATTGCTTCTACGGGTACGTTGTTCAAAAGAGCCTGGATTACCGGTAGTTCGGAGCTCTTCGCCACCACGATATTTAAATGCAACTTAGAGGGATATTGCGATACACAAGGGATCTGGACCCTCAATTTCTCAGGCCCCTCTTTTCGTTTAAAGAATTTTTCTTCCTTCCTACTGTCTTTATGGTACGCTGGCGGTCTTTATCGAACTTCGTTTTCGCTTTCTCGTTTTCATCCTTACACATTGAGGGAAGAGGCTTGGCTGAAAAACGTCTTCCTCCGTTGTATTTGTCTCTTTCTACGGCCGGCTGTCGGGAGAACTGCTGTTGATAACCCTGGATAGGAAATCTGGAGCTTTCTGCTATCCTCCTCTTCTGGAATTTCACGGCTAATTCAAATAGCTCTTGAAGCGTTTGTGAGTTTCTCAATTCTATGAAATCTTGAACTTCGGGTAATAACCTTGGTAATATGATTTCAAAGACTTCATTATCCGACTTTCTTCCATATAGCATGTTTACAATATTTACTTTACGTAGAATAAACTCGGTGAGATCCCCCATTTTCCGTTGATAAGAGCTGTACAGTTCGGCTTCAAGTTTCGCACGATCTTTCACAATTGGGAAGACCTTTAGGAGTGTCGCTTCAAAATTTTCAAAATTGTGGGTGAGGCTTCCAACTTCTCAGATTAAAACTTTCCCAATACCTTTCCACCATGACTCCGCCTGTCCTCGAAGGGCACTCGAAGTAACAGCTACCGTCTGTCTTTCGGGTACAGAATACAACTGGAAGTGAGTTTCAAGGGCTTTCCGGAATAAAGTGACGGAGTTTTTGCCGTCGAACAACACTGCTGGCTTAATGGACGCTCTCATAGTCTGTATTACGAAACCAAACCCATTCTGATCGTTGGCCATCGGATTCGAATAGAATTTCAGGCGCCAAATGTAGGAGTTTCTGGTCTATCTTTTAGTGTAACAGCTGAGATGCGTGTAAAAACCACACAGGAGAAGTGTGAAAAGAACCCTTTATTAACTCTTTTAAAATTCACAATGCGTCGACTTGACGCTAACAAACTACGTCTTACACGGGCAGTAACTCAAATAGCAAGAACTAAACTAGTAGTAGAAGAAACCAGTAGTAGAAACAAGTAGTAGAATTACGCTACATGGCTCAGATTATTCTGTTTCCTAAAACAGCGTTTAAAATCCAGTGGCAGCAAAGTAATAGCTGTTACGTCACTTTAACTAGCAATAAATGCTAAGCAGATGCTCAGGCTACAAAAGCACAGTGTTCGCCCGCACTCTCCAACTTTCCCTTTTAGAACTTGGTACTTAAGCGTTTTCTCCTCAAAGTAAAATTTGCATTACTTAACGCACGCTACCAAATTTAAATATTCTGTCATTGACAATTAGGAGAAATGAAGGATTATAGGAAAGTAACGAAAAATTAAATTAGTTATTTAAAATAAATATAAATGCCTACAAGTTGTTCTAGTTGGATGTGATAACAAAATACAAATATTCGGGCCTTTAGTATAGTCACAGACGTCTTTCCTGCAAAGGAAAATCATGTGAGAGTAGTGAAAGTAAAAATAGAAGTAGCAGAAATCATACGCCCTGTCCAACGGTTATACCCTTTAGAGATTACGAATCCGAACATTTTCTTTAGAGCTAAAGACCTTGAACGAAATTGTGTGCCAACTGTTTCTGATAAAAGGAGCATTCCTCTTAAATCTGAAAATGTTAAAAGGGACAGACACTTTAAAGGAACTGATTTTGAACTAAAAACTAGATGTTGCAGAAAAATTGTCAAATTTTATCATTATAAGTGATTTTTAAGTACATGTTCTGTATTTTTATTTAATTTATATTGTGAGTATATTGAGTACTATGCAGGTCTATTGAGTAGAAAGTTTAAATTTTTATTTTTATTTTGTATTTTGATTTTCATGGACCACTATAAGAAAATCAGAAGTTGGGTGTATGTTGCGAGCTCCATGATTTTACATTTGTTACGCTATTCAACGGCCATTGTTTTCCTTTTATTTTAGACGACAATTTGTTTTTGTAGTTTCGCAACAGTAAGAAAGCTTCGAATAATGTTTTGATTTCCTTAAGGGTGTAAGTAAATAAAGTTTTGGCTTTCTTAAGCAAGAATATGCAATTGTTTATTTAAAACATTTCTTTTCAAGGGTTATGGAATGGAGTCAGATTTAATTTAAAGGCGAGAACGACTGACTGAAATAATATTCAGGTAGGTTCAACACAATAGCACGGCTTGAATTCCAGCTTCAAACATGATGTATTGTTTTTGAGAAGGTCTTGCACTTCCGGATCATGCTATTGAGTTTCGGAAATTTTTTTAATTCCAAAAATGGAGATTTTGTTATAGAATCAATTTCGATTCTTAAAAGAGCGTCAGCAACAGCGTTTTTAGAGCCTTGCACCTGCCTAATATCGGTAGAATATTGAGAAATAAAATCTAAATAGCGTAGCTGCCCAGGTGAACATTTGTGAGGAATCTGCTTAAAAGCATATATTAATGGTTCCTGATCCGCATAAATTTGAAAATTTCTGCCCTCTAACATGCGTCGGAATTTCTTAATCGTAGAATTAATTTAAAATAATTCCTTATCGTACGCGGAACATTTCTATTGATTTTTTTTCAGTTAAATGCTACAGGTTCCCATATTTCTTGAGACAACTGCATAAGAGTGCCGCCTATTGCGACGTCTGAAAACTTCCATCTACACAGTCCAGTCACATTAATGTGACCACCACGTACTTTCCATGTCAGAGTTAAATAACCAATCACAGAAGGCAGGTGGCAGCACAGTGCAGTTGAGCGTATATAAAGTGTGTGTGAGGGCTTCGGAAAACATTTCAATTGTTGGCGTAATGCAGAAACGAAGCGATTTATCCGACTTCCAAAAGGGCATGATCATTGGCTTTCGGGCCAAGGGTGGAAGCATTTCCGAAACGGCTGAGTTTGTGAACTTTTCGCGTGCCGCCGTGGTAAAAGTGTACCGTGCATGGCAAAATGGGACTGTCCAAAATCAGCGACGTGGCAAATGTGGTGCACCACGGGCCATAGATGACAGAGGCGAACGACGGTTGCGGAGATGCGTTCGGGCAGATAGACGGGCTACCGTTGAGCAACTGACCACCAAAATGAACCAAGGGGCTACCAAAAGTGTCTCCCAAAGTACTATTCAGCGAACATTGCTGCGTCTGGGCCTCCGAAGCAGACGCCTGGTTCGTGCACCTATGCTGACTGCTGTTCATCGACGGCGAAGGCTAGAATTTGCACGCCAGTACAGCAGCTGGACGTCCACTGAGTGGCGACAGGTTGCGTTTTCGGATGAATCGCGTTTTATGCTCCATCGGACAGATGGACGTTGGCGTATAAGGCGTGAAACCTCTGAAAGGAACCACCCTGCAACCATTGCCGGAACGGTCCAAGCTGGAGGCGGGAGCATTATGGTCTGGGGAATGTTTTCCTGGCATTCTCTAGGTTCACTGATCATTGTGGAAGGCACAATGGATCAATACAAGTACGCATCTGTCCTTGCGGACCATGTTCACCCCTACATGCGCATTGTTTTTCCTCAGGATGATGGCATCTTCCAGCAGGACAATGCGAGGTGCCATACAGTTGCCAGTGTACGTGCGTGGTTCGAAGAGCACCAGGATGAGTTTACCGTCCTCCCCTGGCCAGCAAACTCACCTGACTTAAACCCAATCGAGCATCTGTGGGACCATCTCGATCGAGTTGTTCGCGCCATGGATCCTCAACCGCGTAATCTAGCGCAGCTGGCCACGGCATTAGAGTCGGCATGGCTCAACATCCCAGAGAACACCTTCAGGGACCTATGTGACTCTCTTCCTGCACGTCTCGCAGCAGTCCGCTCTGCGAAAGGTGGTTATTCTGGCTTTTGACAGATGGTCACATTAATGTGACTGGACTGTGTACATAGATGCTTAACTGGACTCCGGGAATAGGAAGTCTCAAAAGGGTAGCTTGAGCAACAGCACTTTTGCCAACTATAAAAGTCTTGTTCAGTATTTTTGTTCCAATTTAACGGTGAGGATGAATCCTTAACACGAGAACGAGATTTCTTCTAACAGTTTTATTAAACAAGAAAGAATGTGTGCTGTTTTAGGTATGAAACATCTGTAAAAGTTAAACATGCCTTAAATTCGGCAAAGCTGAGTGAAGGTGGTGGGTTGAGGGAAATCTGTAATACACTGTGAAGGAAATTAAGGGAATTTTCATATTTGATCTACGATCTCCAGAACTACTGGACAGATTTTAATAAAATTTGGTGTGAACATAGGTTGATATAATACAAACAAAATAAACATTCAACAGTTATAATAGACACATATGTTCGTGCGTAACACTCATGGAAGTTTAAATCTCTGAAAGAGCACAGAAGACACAAAAGAAATAAGTTAATAGGGGGATGGTTCCCTCTTACAGCCATACAGGCCTCGCAGCGTGCTGTCATACTGGAAATAAAACAGTTTATCAGTGCCTGTGGTAATTGGTCCCACTCATTCAGCAACATTGTTATCAGTTCCTGGATGGTTCTCGGAGGGGGATTGCGAGTTTCAATTGCCCTCTCCAGAGCGTCCCAGACTTGCTCTATAGGGCTGAGGTCTGGAGACTTCGCTGGCCAATCCATCCGTCGAATATCCTCACTCTCGAGAAATTCGTCGACTAGAAGAGCTCTATGTGGCCTCCCGTTATCGTCCTGTAAGATAAACTCGGAGCCCACAGCTCCCCGGAAAAGGCGAACATAGGGCTCCAAGACCTCATCCCTATACCTCACACCAGTCACAGAGCCTCTGTCAAAGACGTCGAGAGGTGTGCGGACATCTAACATGATGCCTGCCCAGACCATTACACCGCCACCTGCATAAATGTTGATTTCGCGGACATTGCAGGGTAGGTAGCGGGTTCTTGGCTCTCTGCATATGAAAGTACGATGAGAATCGGTGTTTAGGCTAAAACGAGACTTATCGGTGAACAGAACGGTCTCCCATTGCTCCATACTCCAATCACTATGCTGCCTGCACCATGCTAATCGGACTCTCCTGTCCGTAGACGTGAGTGGGACGCAAACATCCCTCTCTCATTCAGTCGTTTGGAAACAGTCACCCTTGCTACACTGGTTCCTGTGCCTGCATGTAGGTCCCGAGAGAGCTGAGAAGCTGTAGCCCCTCTCTTACGCCGCGCTAAAATGGACAAATAGAGATCTTCTCTGACCGTCGCGGCTCTTGGACGACCTTGCCCAGGCTTTCTCTCGATGGATCCAATATCCTGAACTGTTAAAGTACACTACAAATCAGAGCCAATTAAAATTGCACAAATAAATCTGCAAAGAGCATATGCATCTAATTCAAAGTTAGAAATATTCCTCTCAGAAAACTCAAAAGACATTGTGTTAATCCAAGAACCTTACTGTGTCCAGGAAAAAGTAAGAGCCTTTCCAAGCAACTGGAACATTTTCCAACATACAGAGGCTCGCCTAAATTCAGTAAGAGCTGCAATTTTAAGCTGCCATACTAACTGGTTTCCAGTGATCATCTTCTCCTCCAGAGACATCATGACCATCGCTCTTAACACTGAAAGAGAGCAAATTCTTTTCACATCCTTCTACTCCTCCCCCAATGAAGAGATTCATCGAAACCTTGACTTCCTGTCCGAAATCCTGCAAAAATTTCCCAACACCCCCCATGTGATTGGGGGGGATTTCAACGCTCATAATACGATCTGGGGCTACTCTAGCACAAATTCAAGAGGCGCAGAAGTCGAAGACTTTATCAATAGCTTCAACTTAATAGTAATCAATGAAAATGCCGCGCCTCCGACCTTTCAAACAATTAATGGATCAGGATGGCCAGATAACACTCTTGTAAACTACCCAATGGCCCAGAAAATAAATCAGTGGACTGTGCTCCAGGACGAGGATATACCAGACCATAAAATTATCTCCTTTGAAATTAACTTCTTACCTTCAACAGTTTCAACAAAACGATTTAAAATTACGAAATCAAGATCAAAGAAATTCCCAATTCCATATCAAATGATATCAGGATTTTCGAAAATGAAATAATTAGCACTGAAAGTATTCCCAAAATTAATGATTTGATCACTTCCCTTCAAAAACAATACAAAGTCACTGCGAAAAATCATTTAATGTAAAAAGCCCTAGTGATTTCAAAAAGATCAATTGGTGGACTGCTGCACTTAGAGCCACTCGAAATAAAACCAGAGCCTTAAAAAGGAAAATGAAAAACGCACGATCTGAAGTAGAAAGAACAAATGCATACCTACTTTTCGCGAAACAAAGAGCAATTTACAAAAGAGAAATCCGGGAAGCGAAATTAAAATGCTGGAGAAAGTTCGTGACAGACAGCAAAGATCCTTACGGGCCTATATACAAGATTTGCTCAAATAAAGTGTTTCGTCCGTCAAATTACACTTCCGCAGTCAATAAACAATACCACAAGCACAGAAGATGCCACAACAGAAAGTATTAAAAGTATCATGAATAATGTATTCCTCAGCGATGACCCCCAGAATGACTCAGATATCCACAAGGAGAGAAGAAACAACTTACAGCCTCTAACACTAACGATGATCCCTCATTTACCAATTTTGAAATCTCTAGAATAGTCAAACATCTACCAAAAAAAGCGCCAGGCCAGGATGGAATCGATAATTCCCTGATTCAAATTCTTCACAAGCAATTTCCAACCCTACTTCTGAAAATCTTTAATAAATGTCTGCAGGTCAAGTTATTTCCCTCCAGCTTCAAAACAGGGCAAATTATTCGCTTCAAAAAGAAAGGACATGATGCACAAAATTCAAGTTCTTACAGGCCTATCAATTTACTACCTTCTCTAGGCAAAGCCTTCGAGAGAGCCCTGGCAAATCGCTTAAGTCATCACATTAAGAATGAAAACTGTGGAAGTCAATTGCAATTTGGGTTCACCCCGAACAGAAGTACCATTCATGCTATAAGTACAGTAATAGAGCAAATATCCAGCAATAAATCTCAGAACTTGCACTCAGCGTTTCTCTGCCTAGATCTTAAAAAGGCATTTGATTCTCTGTGGTGGCCTGAGGTCTTAGGCACACTCAGAGAAATCAAATGCCCAAAAAGTATCTACCAAACCATTCAAAGCTACTTTACAGATAGAAAAAGTATTATTTTGTCCAATAGCAGACTGATCGAAAAGAATCAAGAAATAGGCTGTCCGCAAGGCTCCTGCCTCAGCGTGGACTTCTGGAATCTGGCTTTCGATAAAACTATCCAGCACAAATGGCCGACAACATGCATCGCCTTCGCTGACGATGCGGCCTTTGTTGTTAATGGTAAAACACGAGACGTGCTTGAGAATAATGTAAATAGCACACTAAATATTTTTAATGAATTATGCAAGCAGCAAAAACTAATCATATCTCACGAAAAGTCACAAGCAGCAATTTTCAACAAGCCATCACAGAAAATCTCCAGACTCCCAAAATTTCACATCGAAAATAAAAAGATCAAAATTTCCAAATCAGTTAAACATCTAGGCATTATCATAGATAACAAACTGAACTTTGCGGACCATCTAGATTATGTAAAAAACAAAATATCTAAAATAGCAACAAACTTACGAAGAATGCAAGGAATTGGTTGGGGCATTAACACAAAAATGCAAAAGGTGATTTATTTCTCTGTTATCGAAAAAATAGCTCTCTATGGAGTAGCAATTTGGGCAAACCCAATGTCCTCCCGTAAACTGAAAAAACTACAAACAATTCAAGTGCCTTTTCTCCTCAACTACACCAGAGGACACGCATTGTGTCAGATTGCTAAAATTTCCCCTCTCTTCATAGCAGCAGAAAAAGAGTGTATAAAATCAACTGTATTGCACTTAAGAAAGAATTGCACTGACAATGGAACAGAATTCAAAGCAGAATGCTACTCCACTTCCTCACACCCCTATGAGCGACATCCTGTAGTGAAGAATAATATAACTCTCTGCATCAACAAAGAGCCATTCATGAACAAATTCCTTCAAATCTACACAGATGGTTCTGGCCTGGACTGCGGAAAAGGATGTGCGCTAAAAGTATATTTAGGTAATCATTTGACAGAAGAGCAGAAATTCCAACAAAACGTAGAAAACAGTGTCTTCCAAACAGAAGCAATCGCAATGTTAGAAGCCATCAAATACAGTATACGCCATTCCTTTAAAACTTGCCATCTTTTTACAGATAGCTTATCCGTCATGCACGCAATAGCCTCCCCAACGAATAGATCCCCAATAATTCAGGAAATCCTCAGTACTGCCTCTAACACAACCAACCAGCATTTCATAATATCATGGATTAAAGCTCATGTCGGCAACGAGGAAGTGGATGCCCTAGCAAAAGAAGCAGCTAGGGGCCTCAATGCAGCGAAACTATCCATTCCATGGCCAGACTCCCACCTCAAGATGCAACTCAAAATTGCTTTTGAAAAAGTATGGCAGAACTGGTGGGACTTCGCTGAACAGGGCAGGCGCACATATGACCTGTATCCAAAAATATGCTCTACTCCAAACGGCATAAGTAGACAAATAACATAGCTGATATCAGGTCACGGCCCTTTCCCCACATACTTCTACAAGAGGAATCTCTCACTTTCAGATCTTTGTGTATGTGGGCAGAGGGGAGATCCAGAACATTACCTATTCACATGCACCATAACAGCAAATTTGCACCTAACAAGACCAAGACTAGACCAAGATGTGAATCCGTATCTCAGATGCGCACTCAATAATAACCATATGAGGAAGCGCATATCCCAAATAATGGACACTCTGACATCAAAGGATCTAGAACTGTGCAACACAGAGTGATCCTCCAACTCATTCATTAAAAAATAACCTCCAATGAGTAATGTTCGAATCCTTAGCTGACACAGCAAATAATGAAAACAATTCAAATAGTTCAAATCGTCATATGAATGGTAAGAAGCACTTAAACACACCAGCTAGTCAACGAACTTATATGAGTAATTCAATTATTCCAAAAATTTAATGTGCTCATCAACAACCAAATTAAACACATAGATTGAATCTACAAACAATGAACGACTAGGTATGATGAACATGCAATAGCAGCCAAAGTAGACATTGGCATAAGACAGTGACACCGCCTACAGTAGCAGAGCTTGTGATGTCGCTTGCTCTAGACAACAGAAGCACCTCTACACCAAAACGGCACCGTGGGTCCCAGGAAGGCTTTGCTAATCTGGATAACTAGCGTAAGGGGCCTATACCTACTTATCCAGGGTAAACAATAGGTGGCCCCCTACAATTATAACCTAACCTATCTTGAACTGTTTTCACAGGTTACACACGATGCTGGGCGTTAAATTAAACACTCTGCGTATCTGGACTTGCAATTGGCCTGCCTCTAGCCCCCCACAATTCGCCACCTCATTCCATCATCTAAACGTTGGTGGTTACTCAGTTTTACTGTTCTAATGTGAATTTAACCGATTGTTGCAAGATAACACCAAGTGTTAAAGCTTACAAGAAAAATTATCACCGACTTTTCTAGCTTTCAGTACTTAAACGTATAAATCACACTTCAGCACGAAGTAGCCTTTAATTAAAGACTCGCATCATAGGCTTAAAGTAGTCACTATCATTAAAACACTATAACTGCGGTGATTATTCACAAAATAGAATCAGTTGCAACGAAAACAAACTTTATTATCACGGAAGAAATCAATAACGCTCTTAGCGCTGTTACATCGTTCTCGCACTTGAATATCTATTACTGTTGCCATACACAAATTACTAAACTATACTCACAAAATCTAAGTGAGGCTTGCTAATGAGCCGGGAAATATAAAATAGAAAATAATGAACATTAAAAAATAAGTAATGTATTCTTAACACCAAGAAATTCATCGAGGTGTGCTAGCGAACGCAATTCGTCTTACCCTCCACGTGCTTATAAAGCCTGCTTTTCTGCTGCCTCCGCCTACACACACGTGTGTGCTTACTTATTTGCCGTACAAGATTTGCGTTTTGATCTAGAAGCAGTGGTTTTTCCTTCAGTTCAATTCTTTTCATGCAATCCGATAAAATATGCAAATTCTCTTAATTTATTTCATCAGTGTACATTTGACTTTGTCATGAAGAGGTTCAATTTCGTTTTCACTAAGCTGAAAACCTAAGAAATCAATAGATGTTTGACCAAAGGTACATTTTGAAACCTTTATACAAATCCATATTACTGTTGTTTTGAAACTAAAGCTTTCAAACGCCTACAGTGTTCGTCGGCACTCTTACTTTCAATCTTGAGAGGCTATGAGGAAGTCGTCGACGAAAGCATAAACACCTAAATCTCGCGTGACGTCGTCTATAAAACATTGAAAAGTCGCGGATGCATTACATAAACCAAGCTGCATACGGGTACTTTCGAAGAAACCGAATGGTGTACATATGGCGGTTTTGTGAATGTCGGCAGTGTTGACTGGTATCTGATGATATGCCTTGATCAAGTCAACATGACAAAAAATTTTAGTACCATGCAATGAGGCAGTAAAATCAGCTAAGCATGGAATAGGGCATTTGTTTTTTATCCTTTGTGCGCTCAACGCACCATAATCTCTTACATGTGTCCATTCTAAAGTTCCTTTTTTTGGAACCATTTGAAAAGGGGATGCATATTGCTTCTCGACGGTTTTAAATACCCTAGCTGCGCCCAAGTTTGAAATTCTTGCTTTGCTATTTTTAAGCGATCTGCAACTAATCGACAAGGTTTCGTAAGGGCCAGATGGACCTTTAGTTATGATATGATGAACAGTGTTGTGTTTAACAGGTTGTTTAGGATCTAGTAATTTAGTTATGGAAGGAAATTCTTTTAAAAATTTGGTGATAAGGTGTATCACTGAAGACAGTTTTTACTGAATAAATATCTGCATTTTTCACGCAGCCTACAGTCTGAAACTTTGTTTTTAATCTTTTGAGACATTTGTTTCTAAGATCAGGCAGCAATTCAAAGAAATCGAGGAAATCTGCTCCAAGAATGCTCCTCGTACTAACATTTGCTATAAGAAAAGTCCAAGTAAACTGCCGTCTTAATTTGAAATCTAAAGAAAGTGATTTTTGACCATAAACATGGACAGTTGAAGAATTAGCAGCGAGAAGTGTTTGTTGGGAAGAGTTTCGTTTTGTGAATTGTTCGGCGGAAGTAAGAACACGTCCGAGCTGGTATTAACCAAGAATGAACCGTTTGTTCTCTGGTTTTGAACTAACAGGCGACGTGAAATTTGAGGCAAAGAATAAGTCGCCTCTATTCTTTGCCTCGTTTCGTTTCCCTTCCATGAACAAGGTTTGATATACTTGTCTTCTCTACATCATTTTCCGAAACGTCTATGATACCAGCAAACAAAATAATCTCCGCTTTTGGAACTGCTCCTTTCTTTATTGCGATCTCCGCGATTTGGCGAGCAAACACAAGAAAGGTAAATATGATCAATACGTTTAATTTTTTTTAATCCTCAATAGATTGATCGACTGCACGAGAAAAGGCACAAGTCCCTTGGATTGGGTTTACTTCTAAGACTATCGGCAGTTTCTACAGCTTTGTCTTAAGTTAAATCGGAAACCGCTGCCAAAATAGACTGAATTGCCGAAGGCAAACGCTGAAGGAATAATTTAAGATTAAGTTGTCGGGAACATTTAAGGATTCCGTTAGTTGTTTCATATTCCTAAGCAAATCCGAAGGTTTTCTAGAGCCTAATTCCTTTCTAGATAATAATTGATGAATTTCTTGCCGAGATTATTCTCCCGATCGGTTTACTAACTCAGTTTTAAGCTTTGTATAAGGATCGGTTGGGTCTGGTTTCATAAGTAAATCCCGAACTAATGACGCAATATCTGGAGGAAGATGAGCAACCACATAATTATATTTAGTAATTTATTCTGTGAATAGGTTTGGGGGTGGCAAGAGCAAACGTACTTTCACACATAACAAACCATAAAGCTGGGTCTGATAGGTTATAAAGCGGAATTTCGACGGCATGTACATCTGACATTGTGCAAGGTTTAAACCAAAACGAAAGTAAAAATTCTACTACAGATAATAAAATACGAGTAATAAGTAGAAAACAAAATGATCTGTAATTGCTACTCATCTGTGATCCGGAGGATAAAATCGATTTAATCCATTACGTTCTACTAGTTAGGAGGTCTTGATATGGCGATCCGTCAAAACCGAAAGTATGTGCGAACTATTCGCATGGCTGGATTTAGCCAAGTCCAGATGTCACCAATGTGGTAATTGTGGTGAATCCTGCGGGATTCTAGTTCCCCTATTTCATTAAATGTTTTCTCTGTATCAATCAAGAACCTTTAGCTGACATATTACATAGCAAAAATTGATCTTTATTTCGAGACTTCAAATATGCGGGCTACTGCTCGAACAGCCACTCTCTCTGCGCTTCTACCTAGGGTTGCCGTATTTATCGGCACACACGGGGGAACGCAAGGAGCGCTCCTTATCACTATCGCCGCATGTGTACTGTTTTCATAGGAATTCTTTGTATGGATATCCGTTCTATGTACGGATAGTCCGCTACGGTATGATTCTATTGGTTTTGTTTACTGGTTTTTATGGGAATTTGGCCTATGTTTTCTTAATGCAGATTTGACCTATGGATACGCATAAAGTTCTGGTTTCTGGCTATGGGCTTTAACAGGGATTTGGTTTGTGGGTACCCATACAGTTCCACAGGTTTCTGTCAATGGGTTTTTATGGGGATTTGGCCTACGGGTATCTCTGCAGTTGTATGGGTGACTGTTTATGGGTTTTTACGAGGATTTGGCCTACGAGTACCCACACAGCTGTACAGGTTTCGTTCTATGGGTTTTTACGGAGATTTGCCATTTAAGTACCCATACATTTGTACGGGTTTCAGTGTGTGTGTTTTTACGAGGATTTGGTCTACGGGACCCTGTAGGCCAACTCCCCGTAAAATAATTTTATATGTTTCTACGGGGCATTATTTTATAATAAAACGTAATAACTAAATTTTATTATAATTGATAATTATTTTATTATTTGAGCTAAAATCTATGTGTATTATTACGCACAGAAAAAAAAATTCTTATTAATTATAATGCTTATACAGTACTTATTAATTATAATTATTAATTATAATACTTAGCCATTGCCATGTCTCCAGTTGTGTTGCTGTTCCGTACCAACAGCTTTATTTCACCCCATACGAATTCAGTTGCATTACGTCGCAGTGGTAGAACCGTAAAACCATGTTTTTCTAGCACTGAATAAAATTTATAGGGCTTTTTTCTAGGAGCATTTTCTTTCATAAACTCCATTAACTCTACTTTCCGTAAAATTGGACAGAATTGCACATTTTTGTTAAGTAACCACTGCATAATTTCTCCTTGCCATAGTTGGATATTTATTTAATTGGACAGTGTGGTAGGAGGCATTGTCTAAAATGACTACAGCATTTGGTGGAAGATTCGGAAGGAGTTTTTCAGAAGAACCCTTTTCAAAAACAGAATTCATTTGTATGTGATAGTCCCCTGATGTAGAATTTGCTTTGTATACTACAGATGTTTGAGGTAAAATTCCCATACCGCCTCCAGCACATAAAACATTACTTTTAGCCGCATTATCTGCAAGACGGCAAAAACTGCTTCGGATTGCTAACATTTTGAGAATGTCATGTTACTGTCTACCCGTGTTTCATCCAAATAAATAAGGTCTTCTTTCACGACGAAATTGTTTCACTTTTCTAAAATATTGCGTTCTTCTTAATACAGTGTCACTTCCTTCAATTAAAACTTTTCTCTTGTTTTGGCTTTTTCTCCATACAAATCCAATACTACGCAGTACATTTCTTAATGTTGCTCTTTTCCATTTAAAATCCACATTTTCTTGCAACACAAATATTTTTGAAATGATGGAATTTTTTGCGCTTTAATATAAAATTCATGAACAGTTCTTCGAATTCTATCGCATTCAAAACCTTCTAAATCAATCCTATTTAATACTTTTTTTTTTTTTTTCCGGAGATTTGAAAACTGCCTCTCGGCGAATTTTCTTTATCGTCGTCAGATTCTCCTGCGATCTCGCTGGTTCTTTTCGTAGGACATGAGATGGTAATGATAAGTACCTCATTTTCAGCTTCCATGTCACAGAATGTGATCACATTATGTAGCAATTTCTTAGCACCACTGTGAAAAACCTTGTTTTTACGAACTGAACTCGGTTTAACGATAAAAGCAAGTTATCCCTAACGCTTACACAAAAGACCGCAATAGTGGAAAATGTCACGTTAAAATCAACTAGGATCTAGGTAAATCCCACGTAAATGAGGTGGAAACCTATTGACTGGCTTCCTTTTTTTACAAAAAGTATGTATACACTACAGAATATAGTTCCGTGATTTTACCTAAAACTAAACGATTAAATATGCATTGTTCATATAGAATTCATAAATTATGAAACAAAATTCCAACATTCTTTTTTCCGGCTGCAAAACAATGCTAATCTTGCAGAATCTTTATTTCTGCAAATATAAAAAAAAGGGGGGCACGAACCACAATCGACAACAGAATGTTGCATTAAAGACGGTCGAACTATACTTCATCTATCTGTTGCACTCCTTTTACGCCAAACTTAATGGCTACTATATGTTGGACTATTGGGTTAACTGTTCAGCACTTGTCTACGTCTTGCCAGTTTTAGATATACGATAGCTCACTCAGTAGAAATCCCCTAATGCATTTTTGTTAATATTGGTAAAAGTAGACAACGTTTTGTTTATATTTCAAATGTGCCATTTTTCCGGAAAAAATTCAATGGTTTTTATTTTGGGACTCGTTTTTATTTGGCTTCAGACACTCATTTGGACAGTACTACCAGGCAAAGAGCTCATCTAGCCCTTGCTTCATCATCTTCAGTACGTACAAAGCCAAATTCTATAAACTTGTTGTCAAACTAATGAAATCGTTGGTTAGCTTTTACTTCTTTTTTCTCGGCAGAAGCCTTCAAACGTATTTGGTAGACGTCGAAAGTCAAAGCAGGAGAAATGGAAACGCTCTTCTTGTCACTTTTTCTTGTTCTTTAAAAATATCCTACTAGTTTTTAGCCGCTTATCCACAAGGAAACATTAAATCTGTATCTTTAAAAGCAGTCCGCTTAACGCAAATACGAAATTTTGCACCAAAATAATAATTAACTCACAAATGTGCTCCGTGATGGGAAGTAAAATCTAAGCTCTCATCACCTGTTTTACGTGCACATCCTTTGAAAACGAAAAACTGACAACAGCATCGCTCGATTACATGAGGACTTTCCTTCCCTCGGTCATATTATGCCTAATATTAGTTGGTGGCGGTCGTTATAATAGAGCTAGTATTTTTCAAGTAAGAATCAGTCAACTGTATGTTATGTTGTTATTTTATTTCTGGCAAAAGCTGGTCAATTCGTCATTAAGTGCACTAAACTGGCAAACTGAAAAGAAATTAAGACACTTCTAAGAAAAATGGGTTAGAGCCCGTTTCTACGGCAACAGACAGCAGCAGGCTATCTGTAGAGAACTGTTCTTGTCATACACAGACAGTACATGAAATCATCAGAGGTATATCCACAGCAAACGAGGTTTTAGAACAAGGATTTCGAAAAGACAGAATATCAAGTCGTTGTCCCAAAAATACAGTAATCTAATAAAATTTCATATTTCATATTTTAAAATGAAAAATTTTGTGAATGATTTATTTGTGTTTAGTTAAATTTATTTACATTTTTTTCATCCACCTTGCGACCCCAATGTCAGTTTTTCTGACCCGCAGAATGACTACCACTGATACAAATTGTTGAAAAATCTCATTTTAACTGAAATCAAACTTTGATTTTTCTTGCAAGAAATGCAATTCTGTGGACAGATTTTACAAATTTAGAAATCAATCACGTTCACATATCTACAAAAAAAAAAAAAAAGAGCTAGGTACTTGCAATACATTTGCTACTCTCCAAATTATATACAACCTCAAATTTTAAAACATGAGTGGCAACTATTTTGAATTATAGGAAAACAAGATGTTTGCAACCTTCATTTTGGATACCAGTGTATTTCTAGAAACTTCAAAATAATTTCCACAAGCACAGAAATTTAAGAAACATTTTATTCAGACAGTTATACAATAGTTTATTTTACAAAGGTATGCGAGAATGCTGTATTGCAAAACACATTCCATTTGAAAAATAATACTTTTTAACAGCAGCTCATAATGCTTTTACATGAGTGTATAGGGTGTTAGAAAATTCCTCATCTAGAAAACTAATTTACATTTCAAAATGAAATCAAATTTATACTTACTTCAAATACTAAAATAAAACACAGTAGCAACTTCACATACATTATTCTACAACAAAATTTCAATTCGTTTTAAAAACTATTTTTGTCACTGATTTAATTTTGCACATCGCAATATTAGACAGAGTACATAATCAATTTAAATAATTAAAGCAAAAATAATATTTACATACGATACTTATAAAAGCATTTTTATACAGCTGAAAATGTCAACTCAATTCTAATTTTCTTAGTCTTAAATCAACCTTCACATCAGAGTATGTGCTTGAAATTAAATAATGAAGATGGTTATCAAGTTTTTATTAGTTCTTGAGAGGGAGAAATGGGAGGGACATAAAAACAGGAAATAAAAATAATATTAAAGCATTTATGGCAAAAGAAAAAAAATGGAGTAATGTTTTTATTCAAGAAGGGGGGGGCTGTAATTAAACCAATAATGGAAATTGCAATTTTAATTTTTATTTCAAAGATCCTAACATTTTAGAAATCTCACTTCTCATCGATAGCAATTTCTCTTTCAAATCTAACTCATTACAGGCCTAAACTTTCTGCCTGTCAGCACTTCCCACCAGATAAAAGAATGCATGCCAGAGATGTGGCAATGGTCAGAAAGAAAATTTGGTACTTACCAGTTAACACCCAGCATTATGAACAGACTTTTTTTTTAACATAAAAGCCAGTATTCGACACAAAAATTATCATCATAAAAAAAATCATGGTAATTTTTTTTAATTATACTGAGGTATTACTTACTTTATCAATTTTAGTCAAAAGTAAATTTTTGTTTAAGAGCTTGAATTTTGTCCTGAAGCCTGTTCCTTTTCATAGTGCCTGAAAAACTGAACTTTTCATCAATCTGTTATTTGACGTTGTTAAATACCTTTTCTTTCCATTCTTATGACTGTACTACTTGGAAAATGAAGTTTAACTTATTTCTTCAATTCTCTTAATTGTTGACCTTGGACAATCTCCAAATTACCTGTGGTGTTCATTGAAAAACAGAAGATACTATGGCATATTACAGTAATATTTTGCAGCAGGATCTAGGTCATGGTGCTTAGGCAGCCTTTACGTTTTTGGGCATATAAAAGAAGGAACAATACGAGCTGTAACTGCTGGGAAGTATTTTTGGTGAGTTTTAAATATTTTGCGGACGTTAATTTGGTCATACTTAGGGTGAAGGAATTTGATTTTACAGCAAGATTTAATTGTGTGAATTTTTTTATTTGAAAATTTGTATTTATGCAAATCTCGAATTAGGTCCTTAATAACATTTTGCTTAGTATATTGAAATTCTTAACTGCTTTATCATATGCCAATTATTTTTTCCGCAATACTGCACATCTGAATTCTAAATTTCACTTCGAATTTCCTAGGAGATAATTTGCTTTATAATCTGTATAATTTATATTTCGCATTCCATTGTACCTCATTTAGTAACATCAATTTCATCAGTTGCTTCTTATTTCATATATATATTTGATATGTAACTCCATGATTTACCAAGTACAGAATCTGTTGTTATCTGCTTCAGGATAATGGAATTTTTCAAATTTCTAGTAAATGTTAAATTCCACAAAGCATTGCCTCTATGCTTCAATAGCGGGAACTGATATGCGTAGACTGAAATTACTGAAAATTTATCAAGAGCAAAAAATGACTCAAAGTTAAAACTTAATTTATCAATTAAAATGGCATCAATATTTTCAAGCATTCCTTGGTAATGTTTCAAGTCTGATGATACAGTGTCATTTTTTATGGCTCTCTATGTAAATTTCAGAAAGAAAAGAAGTCAATTAATTACATGTATTTTTCTTAATAGAAAGTAAATTTAATTCTTAAATCTCATCTATCATTTTGAAATATGCAGAGATATTTTTTTTTTTTTGTATAAGGTATTTTCTCCCTCCTTTCCAGATTCCTACGTGTGTAACTGGAAGCACGCTGGACGTTCATTCGGGATGTCTGGAGTTCGAATCCAGCGAGGGCATTGAGAATTTTTCAGGTTCCTGCTCTGACATAACCTAAGACTCTACATTTGTTAGTTTCAAAACAGTGCTTTCAAAATTAGATACGTCAATGTTATTCTTTTTGTTTAAACTATAACCCAGATATTTTACGCTGCCCCCTCCCTTTTTGTACCTGTGCTTCTGAACTCTCAGATTTCAATTAAGGCAGGAAATTTGGATTTTATATAGTTTACCGATTTCATTTTCCATCTTTAGTTTTAATATCTGTCAACGTATTGTTTTTATATCAAAAACATCCTTATGGAAGCTATCCCAAAAGTTTCGAACCCTTTACATCACATCACGCTATCATACATGCATTACCTTCTCATTTTTCAAAACGTTATACAGTTTTCAATTCATCTTCTATGTACCAGATATTGACAGTTCTTAGAATGTTGTATTCAGTAAAGCATCAGTTCTTTATATTCAAAAACAATGAACACATTTTGTAGCTAAAAAAAATTAGAAACCTTTAAATAAAATGCCTAATTGACATAAATTAAACTACACAAATACTTCATATTTCTACAGGCCTTCACAATGTTACTGCAATCAATAAAAGATGTCTTTCGAATGCTGCCTATTAAGGCCCGTTCACAAGAGCAAATTCGACTGGTGGCAAAAACCGATTCTTCCAAAGTGTCCCCTTCACACGGAGAACAGGCATTAACTGCCTCTCAGAATTCGAGGTAGAATTTGGTAGAATGCTCCTACCTCTCAGGAGCAGCACAAAATGGGGAGTTTTCCCATACTGCACAGTGCGGTGCTCTTAATTTTAAACAACATGCCTAATGTGCAACTGACTGCTTGCTGGACAGTCAGTGAAACAATTGTGTTCATAGGTATCTGGGAATGTGATAGCATTAAAAAAAATACTATATGGAACCATATAAGACACAGAAATTTATAAAAAAGTACAGACAGGGTTATCTGATGCTTGTTATTCCAGAAATACCATTCAAATTAAAACTAAAGTTAAGGCGCTCAGACGTGCATATTGGCTTCACCTCTTGAATGATCTCCCCCCCCAATTTGAGAATTTTCATCTACCTTTCATGAATATTAAATGGTTTGCAAGACAAAATGACTTCAAGCTGAAAAAAATTTAACAATTAAAATGTCTTCTACAGTTTTCAATATTTTCCTCCATTTTTTTTATTTATTAGAGTGTTCTTAATAACTCTAAGGATCAATTTTGCAACTATTGAATTAGTTTCTAAGAAAAAAAAAATAAAAACACATTTTTATGTATAAACTTTGAAACAAATATGATCTCAATCCCATTTTACCTTCAAATAATTTTTCTTTTCAGTATTTTGCAAAACCCATCCTTGTTTCTATAAAGTATATAACTTTACATAAGCAGAAAAAATATTAAATAATTTAGTCCATATCTGTATATGTTTTAGGACTTTAAGTAAAAGGACTTATCGAAAAAAATGCGAACTGAGAAATAACAATTTAAAGAATTTAAAACTGTCTAAATGGTCATTAAAGCATTTCAAATTGCTCAAAAAGAAATTTTATTACTGAATTTCAGTACATATATATGTAATATATAAAACAAAACCTAATGCTATTTGGTTAATATAAACATAAATTACAAACTTTTATTTAAAATCTTATCAGGCCAGAAAGATTGTAAAAAATCATAAAATGCAAGTAAATTTTTTTTACCCTTTTTTTGTTTTGTAAACAATTTTAATACATGAATTAATTATATTTTCTAAAACATTAATAATCAATATCAAAACATTTATAATTAATATTAATAACATTAATTTGTTTTATTCGTTTTTTCAAAAAGCAAAGTTTGAAATTGAACAGACATAAAAAAACTTTTTATTTTTAAAACCGTTCAGCAATACATATAATTTCTTCTTTCTTTTAACCATTTGGTCTCGTATATAAATTGCATTTTAAATTATTTTAGATGTATTTTAATTAACTAAAGAGTTTAATATTTGTTTCAGCATGATTTTCAATAATGCTAGTCAGGAACTTAATCACTTTCATTAGGCCACCTCATTCTATGCTTGTCTTATCACAAATAATTCCAGTTTTTGAATAAGCATAGCAAAATTGATAATACACATAGAACTATTAGCTGAGCTGAATATAATAATACACACAGAAATATTTGCTGAGCAGGTTTATATACATCTGCCGGTTTAAAAGTGAAAAAAAAAATTTTTTTTTCCCAATTTCACTTAGTATTTAAATAAATCAGCTTATACATATAAACAGAGTTTGCTGATAGTTGCAGTCCCAGTCAATTACATTCCTCTTCTTTTACATTGATTTTTAATAAGTTACTGAAGAAATTAAGAAGTGGAAAAAAAATGGCATGTAAAGAGCTGTCAAAATTTTTAGAAGCCTTTTTATACCATTTATTATCGCCAGATAATTTCAAAATTTCTCTTCAGGGTAGTAAGGGCATTAAGGTATTTTTAGCAAAATCTGTAAACACTGGTAATTTCATCGATTTGGGGTTACCAGTCCCCCAGAATATCTGGAGGCACTGGTAAAATTACTTTCAGTTTTCATGACCAAATGGACAGAATTTTAGGATCCAGAGATGCCATGACGAAAACTCTTATAGCATTCTATAGCAACAGTAAACAATGCCAAAAAGATGGTAAACAAACGTTTAGATATTCACCAATCAGATTCACATTTGTGATACCATTGCTTGCAGTGGCTTATGGGTTAAGGGATGGAAAACGATGTGCATCTGAACTTGTCTTGAAAGCAAAACTCCTTCATATTCCCTTTTCTACCTAATACAAAAGGTGGTTGTGCAAAAGAGTGTTCCATGTGAACGGGCTTTACATTAGTTTTACATTGACTGCTATGTAATAAAACAAAGGGATTTTTTTCTTTTGCTCTTTTCTGAAGTCCTTGACCTTATTTGCATAATTTCCATGTACTTTTATTGTATCCATGAAACAAATATTTAATTGCTTTACATTCCACTAAAAATGAATAATCAGACTATAGCGGAAAAATAAAGTAGTACGGAATTTCTGACCATTACACGATATAATCAATATATATACATGCATATGTGAATTGATGTGGTTGCTTAGTACAGGAGAATTTTTGCCCATAAAACAGGTCATGGTACACAGTCATTATGGTGATAAAATAAATTTTACCAAAGTACTAATTGTAACTGATATTCAAGCAAAAGAAAAGCTTTCCATTTAAATAACACCAAAGTTAACTTAACATGAATTTACAAATTATAAATACCTACAACAATCTTTTTTAAAAACCAAAAAATATAAGTAGGATGAGCCTCCAACACGTAATGTAAGTCAAATGATAATGAAATAATGAAGCATAATGGAATTCTAATTTTTTTTATACAGAATGCAAATAAGAGAAAACTGCATGTAAAAGTACAACTCGTATATTTTTTTTCTACAAGGTTTTTCAATTTTTCTACATACAATTTATAAGCTGAGATACTATAACCTACAAGAACTTCAACATGCCACACTAGAATATGATTATTCAAAGAGACGCTTATTTTCATCTGAACAGCTTTTCATTATTTTGTCAAGATGCTGTTTGTTTCATTTAATTTTTTTGTCATTACTGATGGAGGAAAAAATGATTACATTAAAATGCCAGCTTAAAAAAAAATATAGGAAGTATTAGGTTGCCGGAAATTTTCATTTGTGGCCTGTACATTACTAATTTATTTTGTGCATTTGTATGCACATTTGCAACCTCATCAGTTAGAAGTTATCATTCTTTTTAGTTGATGTCTAGATATTACAGAATATATTTTCTTCACACTGAAAAATTAAGCACACCTTTTAAGTATGGACAATCAGACGAAGTACTTGTAATATGTAATATTGCATTGCTTTAAAAAAAGTAGTAGTACTAATGATTTTTCAAATGAAATTTGTCTTATTTATTGAAGTGATGCTACAAATGTTCAATCACTTTAAGAGGTTCTGGGCTGATAATTTAAATCTGAAAGGTGAAGATCAGTGGCCAAGTACCCATAACAGATTTTGCCAAAATTATGATTACAGTCATGCAGTGCTCAGCAAATGCTGCATGCTTAAAATGAGTAATTCTCAAACCTTTTGTAAATTGTACTCTTTGGCAATGACTAAAACCACATGTACTCTTAAGATAAAATTTCTCCACTGAGGTTTTAAAGGCCAGAACTAGCAGGAAAATTTTGATGCAGTTTTTAATCTACAAAGCATGGTTGCATTAAAATATCTAAAAACTGTTTTTAATAATCTTACTTTTATGGTCTTAACGTTACCCTTTATTCAGAAACAGATAATAAATGCCAGCCAAAATTCAGAGCAGTAAATGTAATAAAACTGGAAATATAATTGTGTCTGTAAACATAAAATATCTGTAAAATGTTATGAATTTCCTTTAGTAATTTTTTTCAAGGATGAAAAGGAAAAAATAAATCTCTGCAAATTTTTTTAATTAAAACTTTTAAGCAATTTTGGAATTGAGAGAATGTGAACCCTAAATCTCTTTCCTTGTGAAAATTTGCACCTGCATGACTTGATACAGCTTTCTTAAATATCTTTATCCAGTTAAAACTTTTAAGCAGAGGTGCAGTTTCAAATTTAGCTTGTTACAATACTTACTTTATAAGGTACATTAAGGATGAAAAACTATACTTACTCAGGTAAAGTTTCTGAGAAAAGTGTCATCAATTTAAAGGCATGGCAAGTGAACTTAATAAATCTTTTAGCAAGAAATAACATTTTCCTTTTCTTTAAAATCTGAATATTAAAAAAAAATCTGATTGAAAGCTGTTTATCCATGCCTAGGAGTACACATACCACGGTTTGAGACCAACTACTCTACATATTTTCTGAGCAATAATACACAATCATCTCACAAAGCTTAAACACTCCAATTACTCTGAAGTTTGCATTCCACATCAGTTGACAGACAATACTTTCCTTAACTGTAGTTCCACATGAGATTTCTTCTGGGAAAAGAAATAAGTGTCAGTTTTGGTAGTTCCTGAGGATGAAATGTGAATACTCTATGAAAATTATACCATGAAAATTCTTCATCCAACCATAATGATCCTCTAATGGTAACTAAATCTGATCTTCAGCCAAAGAAAGTTTTAATGTCAATTTTGAGAACTGGAAGGGCATCATTTACTATGAACTTCTTCCAACGTAAAATAATTAATTCAATAAATAATGTGCTCAACAAACTAATGAAGCAATGACCAAGAAATGGCTATTGTTATTGAACAGTTGAGGCATTATTTACCAGCTCAAGGACCCATGTTTTTTAGCTGTTAGAACAGGTTGTTAGCATTTGTCTGGAATGTTTTACCGTGTCCTCCACACATTCCAACTTTTTTTTAAAAAAATTTCTGTTCACAATAAAAGTTTTGTTCAAAAAATACAAAAATGCACTTACATTGGTGTCCAGCTAGTAAATTGCAAAAATTTTGGAAAGAAAGCATTATGCACCTGAGCATACCAGATTATACATTAAAGGAAAAGCCAAATTGCAGCTCATATGCTACATGCAGCTCTTTGGTCCCTTAAATGCAACTCACAACAAGTTTTATTTTTGAAATATCGTTACATCTTCAACTAAAAATCCTGCCATAAGATGAATTTTTAACAGTCAGTAATTTCATTTCATAAATTAAGCTACTGCAACAGTAATTTTCAACAATTCAAAACTGTGCACCATTTCTATGACTCAATGTTGTAGTGATAACTCTTTTAGAACAGGTAACGGGTGCCTTTCCTTATATGCATCACTGATGATGCCACAACTCAAATCTTATTAAATGGCACTACAAACATGTATAGTTGTAACTTGAAATGAATGAAACAAAATATATCTGATGGTCCAGTTTTGGATTCATTATTTTACCTCCCCCCCTTTTTTTTGGAATCAAACAGCCGGCACTTGCCTAGCACTGACCACTCCTAAGCCGGAAATGGTGGCCATTTTACTGTGGAGGTACATAATAGATGGTCACCGTTACCTCCTACAAGGGGGCAGACAATTTACATGCACTCCTTCTCCAGGATTCAAACCCAAGCCCTTTAGTATCGCAGTCGGTTTCCCTAACCACTATACTGTCTGGGTGGCTCACTGATTTTACTCTGAAAGAATATGATAAAGTATTTTTAATACATTCTATATTCTAAGTTATAAATATTACAAGTTTCTCTATTTTTCTTGAATACATATCAGAATTAAAAAATTTAGTCACTTGAATCTTTTTATATAAGGTTAGCTGTTGATGTTCAATGTTACTGAAATTTAAAAAATAGCTAACTACAAGGGAAAATATTTCTCATTTTTATCATTCTGCAAAACAAATCCTATGTAAATAATTAAAATAGTTTTGGAAAAAAAAATGCAACTACTGAGATGTAAAAATACATGCTATAATATAAACACAAAGAAGAATTAAATAGTTCTGTTTCTGAAAATGAACAGAGCTCATCACCTTCTTTTCACAACACATTCAATAAAAAGCGTTTCAAAATAAAAACAAAAGAACAAAGAAATAATAAATAAAATAAAAAAGAAATATCAAAATGAGGTTAAAAAAATACCATAAAGGCTATGAGTCTGTCATGCAATCACAACGGTATCAAAAACACAGCCAGTCTATGCAACTTCAGCATGCCTTCTCAAAATGCATTTTGGTGATGGCCATAGATTGACTGAAATGAAACTGTCTGTTCTAGCTATGTATGCCTAAATGAAATAAAGCCAAATGATAAACATCAAGTCTTATTTCAGATCCAATACAAAACATTCAATGGTGATTAATAATAAAAACAAAACAACAAAAGAAAAATACAGATGAAAGCATTCATTACTAAGGGGAGAAAATACTCAAATGAATTAAAATGTAAACATTTTTCAAACTTTAGAGTGGACTGCTTTGATTATAGAAAATCATACTAAGTTTATCTACCTAAAGAAAGGGGGCCTTTGTGGAGATCTTTCTAAGGGAAACAGACTTGCATTCACATAAACTTGGGGGGGGGGGGGGGGACACCAACAGCAGCTTTTACAGCCTTTTCATTTGGGATTTAAAATAGTCCATTAGGCCACAGGTGAACCCATTTTTTAAAATTAAAGTTATATTTAAAAAAAATTGTAATGTAAATAGGCAATAAAATACTCCTTCTACAGG
Organism: Stegodyphus mimosarum; assembly: GCA_000611955.2. NCBI lineage: Eukaryota > Metazoa > Arthropoda > Arachnida > Araneae > Eresidae > Stegodyphus > Stegodyphus mimosarum. The sequence continues at coordinate 202,008 of KK115706.1, forward strand.
CTACAACGGTATTCATGTGATAAATACCGTTGTAGCCTGTAATCATGAATTAAATTATGCAAATCAAAAAATGTTTATCAAACATTCAAAGCCTTGATAAATACTTTCATATACAAAATGAGATGGAAATATAGCTATGCATTTCATTGCATTGTATAACAATATTATGGTTATGAAAAGGGAGTGCCATTGGAACATCGATTTTTCAAGTTTAAGAATACTCAAAAACACCCAACATAATTTTTTAGCTTTTCGTTTCTGGATATTTCCCATTGCTGAACTCAAGATTTTTCTAGTATGCAGTCATCCGGGTTGCAATTAACTTGCTACTACTTGTTCAGTGCCAAGTTGGCTACTGATATAAATTCCAACATAGGGACTCTTAACTGAAGTGAAAAAATTCTTTCAAGTTTAATATACCATTCACCATTTCTCTCCACAAAATTTACTCTATTTATTCCAGGAATGTCATTTCACTACATGCTTACAAAATTCAAAGTTATGAAAAAATTATTTTTTAATTTAACGATACATTAAAAACCTTATTAACTATTTTAATATGTAATTATGTAACTAAGCATCAACTTTATATTCAGAAAATGAAGTAAAAAATGATCTGCTCACTGCTATGTCTTCTGTCTTTCAGAACCTCATAAAAGTAATAGGCATGTTGTTTAATGTGCAGCTCTACCTGAAAAAAATGGTACATGGGCCATTCTTCTCACAACATGAGAAAGGGAGACAATTTTTTTCACTTTGCATGTGGTTACATTATTGTTACAAAAAGAGAATATTCATGCTTCAGTTCCTGATTTTTAGTTAAACAATGGACTGTTTTTGTGCTTCAGTGTTTGCATCTTATGATACATTTATTTTAAAGTTTTATTAATCATTTAAATTTTTTTTTCTTTTTAAGGTCCTTAAAACAATGTATTATGCCTCTAAGACTCATGAACATTTTCTAAAAATTCAAAGCATAACTGAATTTGAAAGAGAGATGCTTTCAGGAAACGTAATTAAACAAATATTCAGCTTTAGATTTTCCTCTGAAAAAAAAAATTACTTCGAATTTTCCATTTTTAATGGGCAAAAGTAGTAAATTAATATAGGTAATAACATAAGATAATTTTAAATACATCATGCACGGAAATTAGCAGGTTACACAGTTTAAAGAAAGATTTTTCTTTTGGTCGTCTCAGTTGCTTGCCTTTAACAAAACAAGTGTGTGGACTAAGGTTGGATTTAGCGACGTGCTATTAGAATCTTTTTTAAGACACGAAAAATCTAAAAAGTTTATAGTTTAAAAGTTACATTACAAAAGTTTAGTTTTCATACATGAATGATTAAGAGATTTTAAATCAAATGAACAAATAAAACTATTTATATAAAACGCAACTAAAAACCAGCAATGGAATTTCAAGTCAACTCATAAATTATAGATATTTCTTCACAAAACAAATCATTTAGAGGGGTTGTTGATGAACCTACTGTTTACATAAAACTATTAAATCTAAATTAGAAAAGAAAGTAAATATAGCTTACCATGGATATTTTCTATTGCTCAGAATGACTTTATAAAACTGCAATTCAAAAGCTCATACGGTTGAACACAAAAATAAAAATTGATTTCTCAAATTGTTCCAAACAAAAAGTGCAATCAACTAATACATATGAAAGAAAATTTTTTTCCCAAACAGAATGTGTACTGGAAAATGTTAAACCAGTTAGATGCATTGTAGCACTGTAATACATCTAAGCAGATATGCAAAAGATCTGGTTCTGAATAGGTCCAAATTCATGAGCTTTTGAAGCGAAAATTAATACCCTTCCAATTTATCCAAAATTTTATTACATAAACTTTGCACTATTTCAAACTGCAAATTATTTGAGTTTGTAACTTACTTTACCCTTGAGATAGAAAATAAACTTGTATGAGAATAATACAGTGTATAAAAGGCAACATTATTCGTAACATTCTGAAACTTTAGAGTCTGAACACTAGTTCTCAGTAAACACAGTGTTTATCTGTACCAGTGGAATAATGTTTTTCAGCACTAAAATGAATCAATAATTATTGGACAGAATTCATTAACTGATCATCCTACCATGTATACCTGTCTGTATGTAACAGGAATGGTGAAATTTCATGACAGTAGGAGCCACATTTTAAAACTTGGGTAATTTCCACAGCTGCACCTGCATTTTCCAAGAGCCATAGTTCCATATTTACATAGTTTTAAAAGTAATGAACAGATTTTTCATAATAATAAACGGATGAAAAAGACTAATGAGAATTTCGCATTTTTATTTAGTAACTAGAAATTACATGAATTTTTGTTTAAATATTTATATGTAGTTAATTCATATAAATACAAATAAGAGCTTTTATTTCTCTTACTGCATCTGTACCCACGATATAAAAATTTTAAATTCCTACTCTCCATGTTTATAACTTTTGACCGGGTTTAGCAGAAATAAACTGAAACTGAAAGAAAGGATTGTAATGGTTTTTTCAAATACAATAAGATAAAAAGCTCTTCATATGAAGGAAAGTTAAAGCATTAATTTGAAAATAGATCTAGTAATTTTTCTTTACTTTTAACTCATCTAGACTCCTCTGGAAAGAATAAAGCAACTGAAAAGGGACGGTGCAAGAAACTGTTATTTAAAAAAGGTTTGTTTGTTTGAACCTTTGTAGTCACACAAGGTCAAAGCAGGACTTGTGATTTTTCTTTATTTTTAACTCACCTGCACTCCTCTGAAAAGAATAAAGCAACTGAAATGGAACAGTATGAGAAATTTCTAGTCAAGAAAGGTTTATTAGTTTGAATCTTGGAAATCACAAAAAAGGCTAATTGTCTAAGAGGTGGGATGCTTTTGTTTAGGACTTCCTAAGAGAAACTGGTTTGTATGTCATTATTCCAGAAAGGAAAAGTGTTTTAAAACAAACTGTCAACATTTTGATGATTTCGCACAAAAAAATGTAATTTAATTTTCATAAATAATTAGCACGACTATTGAGATCAAACTTAAGTAATTAGCTAAATACTTTAGATGTGAAGATTATCAGCTACATACTATTTCTTCGGAGGATATGACATTTGAATTTTCAGAGTCTCTTACGCTAATCTTCAAAAAGATTTGAATGTCCAAAAGTTGACTTATAGTTTTTTTAAAAAAAAAAAAAAAATCATTTGAGTCTTTTGAATCCTAACCAAAGAAATCATCTATAGTTTTAAATCAAAACTTCTGACGTTACTGAAGAAATAATCACTTAATTTACTAAAAAAATCTAACCTGATTACTACAGTTAAAGTGGTATCTGAATAGCTAAAATCCCCAGAATATGGTCAAAGTTGCTGAATTTTGAGCTCATAATTGAAAACTGAAATTGTTAGCGAAATATGTTTGTCAAAAATAAATGTCAAGATTCAAGAGTTAAATTATGCACTTCATTACTAAATTTCATTTGCATCTTTTTTAATAAATTAAGCAAATTTTTCAAAAATATATTTTAAAATTTGCATTTCATTAAATGCAGATTTCTAATTTTACTACATTTGAAAGCTAAAGATTTTTTTTCTTAAGTTACTAATATTTTTCTTTCTTTTTTTCTTATTTGTATACGAAGAATTCAAAAGATCTGAAATTCAAAAGATTTAACTATCTTTTCGGATTAAGGTCCAAGTTTGAGAAAATTCAGGATTAAATCTAACTTTAGTTTTTTCCAAAGCAGGTTAAAAATTATAAAGACTTTCAAATACATAATCAGTATATCACAGTGTGATTATATGTAAGTTTATTTAAGCTATAAGATACAAATTGGTAACACTGCAAACAGAGTAATGCAGTTGGAATGAAATTTGAGCCTTCCCGTTTCCCATTATCTTATTCGTCACAAAAAATCCAATTAGGACAATGAAAATGATGTTTCAAGTGCTAAAGGTTAAACAGGCATGCAAAGTATGATTCACACGAATCTTACGGCCAAAATTTCTCGTTAAAGGTTAAACAGACATGCAAAGTTTGATTCACATGAATCTTAAGGCCAAAATTTATCACAAGAAATGTATTCCAGAAAGATACCTGAATCGAGCTTTTACTAACTAAAGAAATTTTCTGATATATAAGATTTAATCAAAATACTGTGCATATCTGTGCTAATTGTCAGACATCTATTTAATACCATTATTCTGGAACTTACTTTGTTTCTTCAAAGTTTATGAAGAAACTATCAAGCTATGATACTAAAAATTTTTTAGTGTGAACTAGACAATAATAAAAAAAAGCACCTAATATAATTAAATAATAAGAATGTTGAATTCTGCTGTTTGTATATAAAGTACATAATCTTTTTTGTATTTTCAATTTTTCCTCTTATAGAGTTTCCATAGGTCATGCCATACCTTTTGGTATAAGCTTCTTTGATGTTGCACCAGCTTCCAGTGCTACTACAAATTTTCCTATCAGTTTTAATAGTGTGCTTTGCATACTAAAGAAGTCATATTAATTTCTCATGAACCTTAACAGCAGGAGAAGTTTTATATATTTATATTACTTGCAGCTGAAAGTTTGAGGCAAAAGTAAACGTCCACTTCAGTGACAAGTGTTTGAAATGGAATCTGCAAATGTCTGGGGAAAAATAAAAGCTTACAATGAATTAAAACTACATTACGAAATTGAGTTTCTATGACAAAAATCTCCTACAGAATTTGACAGAATTATGAGATTTGTGGTAATTAGGCAATAGATTGTGATACAGTTTTCTACCCGGTTTCGTGAAGAATATGTCAGATGGACAAGATAACCAAAAGCCAGAGAGACATGAAATATTAATATGTGAATGAAAAGTGATACTTGTAACAAATCAAAAAGGACAAAGATTGTTAAATAGCATGTGAAGAAATATCTCAATCCGCAACGATTCCACTAGTGTTCACTATACTGTGTTTTAAGATAATCTTTTAAGATATAATTTTAAGATAATAGAGAAAAAAATGTTTCTTTCCGATGGATTCCTTACTGTTGAAACAATGACAAAAATTGGGCACCATACTAGAGCCGAAATCAAGGTTGTTCCAATGAAGAAGCCTGTCCTTTCCACAATGCCAAAACTTTTGACAAGGATAATCATAGATAACAGTAAATGATCTCTGTCTATAATTATCAAGGAATCATGAAAGATAAGGGATTCCAACTGGAAAAAGTGTCACTGCATCATATTATTGCGAACAGTTGCAAAAATTATGCATAAGAACATGCTCAAACCACCTGACTTGCTTAGGGATGGATATTTTGAATGTCAATGCACATCAATAAATGGATAATGAACAACAAGATCTGTTAACCAAGTAGAAATAGCATGATCTATCTAATTTGCCATAAAACCTATAAATGAGTTTGCCAGACCTCAAATACTTCCCCAATTCAAAATAACTGAAGTGTGGACTGAATCTTACCTTCTTCAATGAATTACTCAAGGCATTCCATGACTGAAGAAAAGCAATACCCTACAAGAAACTGCAAATCTTCTGCAACAGGAAACTACATAGGACTGTAAGGAGAAACTGACAGTTATAAAATAAAACCTGTGAGGGAAAAAAATTAGAGTGCATTATTTCTAAAATAGCTTTCACTTATAGCTTTTATGCTGCCAGGATGACTATTACCTGCTCTGAAAGTAACAAGGTCATTGCAGCAATTTGGTGACCAGACAAAAAAAAAAAAAAAAAAAAAAAAAAAAAAAAAAAAAAAAAAAAAAAAAAAAAAAAAAAAAAAAAAAAAAACCACTGTGATAATTGCCCATACGACAAATAACCACACTAATGAAAATGCACGCTGATAAAAGTATATGCTCAATGTATATGCTAAGCTGAAATTAATATTTTATTTCTATTTTTTTTTTTAGTTATATAATAAATATTTTGGGCACCAGCTGAATTAAAACCCTATATGTACATAGAAAAGAGAGTCAATCAAAATAAAATGAATATAATTAAAAGCATATATCTATGTGTAACTTTGTTGTTATACTTACGTGACAAAGGGAAGTGTCCCTCGTAAAAGTCAGACAAAGGGAATGCTGGCCACACAGCTTCTTTTAATAACACAAAATTATAAGGAGTATAAAACAAATGTATATTTTCATCATGTACATAGAATAATTTATAAATTATTAAACAGTTCAGAAAATTTTGTTTATAATGAATTTAAGACAGAAAATTAAAGCTGAACTTATATTTTAATGAAAGAGATATAAGTACCCCATTCTATTATGGTTAGGAAAACATTTGTGTGCACTATCAGAAATACGGTTTTAATAGTAAATTCAAAGCTAGGTTTTAAATAACTTAAATTTTGACTACTTTGATTTAATTTTGGTATTTGGTTAAATTTTGAATACTTCAATTTTAGAGAAATTAACTTCATTTTTACTTGAAATTTCATATTTAATCATAATAATTATTATTTGTAAAACTTTTCAGGAAGTCATAACAATTTTGAATTTCCTGAAAATGTGCACTCTTTTTATGTGGGCATTAATCTTGCGGGTTTTTGTCATGCAGTTTTCTAATAACTGGGCGCTATTCAGGCGGAAATCCATTTACGTTACTTCTTTTCTTTTGCCCCCAGCTGAGTGAAAAAGCAGTTAAAGAAAGGGGAGCCTTGCTCAATTCCTTTATCCCCTTTCAAATCTAGGATGCCAAAGAACAGCCTCAGAGGGGAGGGGGAGACAAGACAGCCATTAGGTTGTTGAGAAATAATGAGGATTTTAGACATTTTTATTATTTATTAGAAAATAACCATATCTGAAATTTCGCTTGCAATCAAAGTAAAAAACGTCTTTCTTGTATTTTCTTTACTCTATTTCTTGAAATATTTTTATCTAAAGATTTAGCTAGAATTTCAATATGTAAAAAATTTTCAATAATCGAAAAATGAAAGAATGAAATATTACTGAAGATAAGTTGAAAATATTTCTTAACCATTTTAAAAGGACAATTCACTACTTTAGTAGTAGAACTGTAGAGTGGAAAAATATGCTAGTTCTTGATTGGATAGTGTCTATAACAAATTTTGGTACTTTTCCATTTCACCAGCACAGGCGCACGCGCAGTCGCCAAAAATGATACAACCGACGGCAAACGGCATATATCGGCTGGTAAATGTTTTACCACCACATTTTCAAAGAAGACGAGGCCATTTTTTGTCAGTCACGTCTTTTCCCTAATACATCAAAAACGGATGAAAAACCAATGAAAATTTGGGATTTGCCCAGAACAGAGGAAGAATCTGTCAAATTCTTTCAAAAGAAAGCCATTTTGCCTAACATTATGATAATCATCAAATGAAATTGTATTTCGGAGATGAAATTCAGTGGCGCTGCAACCTTTCAATTTGTCGCAGTAAAAAAAAAAAGCACAAGGAAAAAGCACAAGTCTTGGAGTCATCGAAATTGAATTTCTTAAAGTGTATGAGGTTTATTTATGGCTGGGAGCGAAGAATTTTAACTTTAGTTAAATGGTGTGAAAATCAGTCACTGAACAGTTGTGGACTGGAATAACTATATGCACCAGGTTTATTGTGGATTCTTTGCTTAAATGTCAACAACAAAAAATAGGAGGACCTGGTATGATCAATGACGTGGATGAAAGTATGTTCACGAATCACAAAAACAATGTGGGACGGATTCTACCACAACAGTGGAGCTTTGGTGGAGCTTGCCGTGAAACAAAAGAATATTTCCTTGTGAAGCTGCCAAACCAATCCATGAGCATTATATTAGCCATTAAGGAAAATATCAAAAAGGGAACTATAATATACTCGGATTCGTGGAAATCATACTGCACTGAAAGACTGGAAGAGGAAAGTTTCAAACATTTTAAAATGAACAATAAATATAATTTTGTCAATCTAGAAACTGGAATGCACACACAAAAAATAGAAAGACTATGGGGTTGTGCCAAATGACGAACTAAGAAAAACAGAGGAACGGCACGTCATCATCTAAGTTTATCTCACAGAATTTATGTGGAGAAGGGAAATAAAACACCCATTTGAAAACAATTTTAAACAATGTTAAAATCTTTATGCCTATAAAGTAAAAAACTCTTAGAACTAACATTTGTTAACATTTATTTATGTGTATACTGTGTGTTGTCTCCAACAAAGTCTGCTTTGTGAGATTTGCGATGGCAAAATAGAAAAGTACCCAAATTTTTGATGAGCTAATTACACAGGTCTGTTATACCAAAGCAAAACCATATATTAAAACTATTCATCTATTTCCATTAAATTAAACTACACTGGTGAAAAAAATTAAGAGAATTTTAAAATTTAGTGTAAACATACGTTAATATAATACAAACAAAATAAACATTCAACAGTTACAATAGACACACATGTTTGTGTGTAACACTCATGGGAGTCTGAAGGTCTGAAACAGCGGTTGCAAAAGACCAAAAGAAATGGGTTAATAGGTCGTATGGTCCCCTCTTACAGCCATGCAGGCATAGCAATCTGATGTCATACTTGAAATAAAGCAGTTTATCAGTGCCTGTGGCAATTGGTCCCACTCATTCAGCAACACTGTTTTCAGTTCCTGGATGGTTCTCGAAGGGAGATTGCAAGTTTCAGTTGCCCTCCCCAGAGCGTCCCAGACATGCTCTATAGGGTTGAGGTCTGGAGACCTGGTTGGCCACTCCATCCAGCGAATACCCTCATTCTCGAGAAATTCGTCAACCAGAAGAGCTCTATGTGGCCTCCCGTTATCGTCCTGTAAGATGAACTCAGACAGAGTCCACTGCACCGCGGAAAAGGTGAACATAGGGCTCCAAGACCTCATCTCTATCAACACACCAGTCACATAGCCTCTGTCAAAGATGTGGAGAGGTGTGCCGTCATCCAACACGATGCCTGCCCAGACCATTACATTGCCACCACCATAATTGTTGATTTCGCAGATATTGGAGGGTAGGTAACGGGTGTTTGGCTCTCTTCATATGAACGTCCGGCGAGAATCGGTGTTTTGGCTAAAACGGGACTCGCCAGTGAACAGAACGGTCGCCCACTGCTATGTACTCAAATAACTATGCTGCCTGCACCATGCTAATCGGACTGTCCTGTTCGTAGACGTGAGAGGACGCAAACAGCCGGTCTTCTGGCAAACAAGCCTCTCTCATCGAGTCTTTTAGAAATAGTCACTCTTGTTACATTGGTTCCTGTGGCTGCATACAGTCCCGAGAGAGCTGAGAAGCTGTAGCCTCTCTGTTATGCCTCACTAAAATGGACAAATAGCGATCTTCTCTGGCCGACCTGGTTGGCAATCCATCCAGCGAATATTCTTACTCTCGAGAAATTTGTCGACCAGAAGAGCTTTATGTGGCCTTGCGTTATCGTCTTGTAAGATGAACTCGGGGCTCACTGCACCCCGGAAAAGCCGAACATAGGGCTCCAAAACCTCATCCCTATACCTCACACCAGTCACACAGCCTCTGTCAAAAACGTGGTGAGGTGTGCAGCCATCCAACATGATGCCTGTTCAGACCATTACACTGCCATAATTGTTGATTTTGCAGACACTGGAGGGTAGGCAGCAGGTCCCTGGCTCTCTCCATATGAAAGTACGTGGAGAATCAGTGTTTAGGCTAAAACAGGAATCATCGGTCAACAGAATGGTCACCCATTGCTCCATACTCAAATCACTATGCTGCCTGCACCATGCTAATCAGACCCTCCTGTCTGTACACGCGAGCGGGAAGCAAACAGCGGGTCTTCTGGCAACCAACCCTCTCTCATTCAGTCTTTTGGAAACAGTCACCCTCGTTACATGGGTTCCTGTGGCTGCATACAGGTCCTGAGAGTGCTGAGAAGCTGTAGCCTCTCTGTTATGCCTCACTAAAATGGACAAATAGTGATCTGCTCTGGCCATCGTGGCTCTTGGACGACCTTGCCCAGGTTTTCTCTCGATGGATCGATAGGTTACACACAATGCTCAGCATTAAATTAAACTCTCTGCACATCTGGACTTGCGGTTGGCCTGCCTCTAGCCGCCCCACAATTCACCACCTCATTTCATCATCTAAACGTTGATGGTTACTCATTTCTACTGTTCTGATACAAATTTAACGGATTTCTGCAAGATAACACCAAGAAATTCGCGGAGCGCAATTTGTCTTACCCTCCAAGCCCTTATAAAGCCTGTTTTTCTGCTGGCTCCGCCTATACACACATGTACGCTTACGTATTTGCCGTACAAGATTTGTATTTTTATCTAGAAGCAGTGGTTTTTCATTCAGTTCAGTTCTTTTCATGCAATTCAATATGCAAATTCTCTTAATTTCACCAGTGTATTACATATATTAAAATTTACATAAAAGTAATGCTTTTTATTTTAACATTCGTATGGTTGAAAAAGGATTTAACCATTTGAATAATTTAAACAACGAAAGATTCTGAGCTCAAGAACAAGAGGATTTCAGATCAGAACTTACAAACCACGAGCCCAGCGTTGTAAGAAAAGTAATCTTGTACATTAAAAATAAATTTTTATTCAATAAAAAATGTTATGTTACTCAACTAACTATAAATGCTTTTTAAAAAACAGTTCATTTTACTTTACCATGGTTATTTATATATAAAAGCTTTTTGTTAATCAGATTTAAAGTGTATTTAGAAATTAAATTTCACTGGAATTTAGTTTCTAAAAATTATTATGGCCCGGACCAAGAGGTCATTGAGAGAAAAATTTGGCACTTAGTGTTTAAATGCTTTAAAACACAGAATAAAAAGAAAACTGGAAAAAATTAATTTTCAGTTTATTATAAAGGGTAAATGTTAGATTACATTTATAAAATTAATTACTTTTCTAAGTACACTTTTTTAATCACCACAAGATAGCATATTTTCTCCTAGATCACCCAAACAGTCATTGATGAACAAATTGTATCATATTCAAAATTTCAGAAAGGACATTAGGAGCACAGGATAGGGATATTGCATGATTTCAACTTGTAAAAAAAGGAAGGTAACGAAACTAATTTTAAAACGGTTCGAGAAAAGACTTACTTTTCTTTAGAAAACTTCGATTCCAGGAAAATTCATTTTCGAGAAACATGAACATTAGTTTGTGATAAGTTTATAATACATAATATTTTTTAATGCAAACTTCTCAAATGTTTAGTTAATTGATTAACAAAACATAAGGATTATCACAGACATCTCAAAGGTCCGTATCATGGAAAGCACTAAAATGAAGTGTAAGCTGTAAAAATTAGTTATATTGTAAAAATTCTATCCATGGGAGGCTAAGAAAATCAATGAGATTCATTTTATGAGCAACTACCTTTTTTAGCATAGTTATTTGAAGATAAAGTTCAAGGCGCTGCATGCTGGCTGTCCACAGGCAAATGTGCACTTTCACACAAGCTTTGCAATGCTTTGCCTCTCTTTGCTATGTCACATTGAGAAATGAAATAAAAATAAAATTTCTCTTTAAAATGCAAGAAAATTCTTGACAATGAAGATTAATGATGTCTTTCATACATTTCTTGATATCGGTGTCTAATTTGATTTCAAATAATAATTAAATAATGGGAATGCTGCTTTTAGTCAGCATACATAAGTGCAAGAAGTTACTACTTAACATTTTAGTTCAAGAACTAAGAGAGGCTTAAAATATCCTGTCAGAGCTGTAAAATATATTTTTTTCTGTTCTTTGATTAAATTCCATTTCCCCCATTTTTTTAATAATGAAACAATTATGTTTAATCTCAAGCACATAACATTAAAATAGCATCTGTGGAACTTCCTGATGATACCTTTCATTTTCACATACACATATCAAAATTAAATAAATAAATAAATAATAAAATACATATTCAGATTTATCGTCAAAACATTATAGATAATCACTTAATTAGAAAGCAGAAAGTTCGCTACTTAAAAAAATAAACAAATAAAGTTGTGATAAAATATACAAACAGACGTATTTTTTAGATGTTGAAATTCCGATCTGAATACTTTACTTACTATAATTAAAAATACATTTTATAGTGATAAAAACCATGTATTCTTTTGATTATGTGGGCTTTTATGAATGTGCCCTTTCAATAGTGTGGATGTCTGTTGTGTGGGCAATTATCACAGTGGGTTTTTTGGTGCGCTTTTGTTGCGTGTGCTTTCATCCAGTGGGTATTTGTCAGGAAACCCAGTAATTCATAGACATGCAATTATTTGCAACTGTGTTTGTTGCTCTGAAAATTAGGGGACAGTATACAATTTGAAATGGATTAAATTACTACACACGTAATATAAATTAAGAAATTAAATTACTACAAGGAATTTCAAATGAAAAGGTACGAAATGTAACAACCAAATGAAAAGATACGAAATGTCATAACAACCAAACCGGTTGAAATTTGAATATGCCGTTTTGGCATAACATAGTCAGACATCTAAGGACACAAATGTAGTGTCTGATGTGGTTGTACACATGTGCAAGTGCCCGCACATAAAGGCGAAGTGAAGCAGGCAGTTGTGTGTTAGTCCAATTGATGCGGCAGTATGTGTGATGACATCTTGGCATTCACACTGCAAAATTCAACAACTGAGGAGCAGTGACATGTTATCAGATTTCTGACTGTGGAAGGGGTTAAACCGGCTGATATTCATCAGCGGATGGTTACCGTATATGGAGAAGACTGTGTGTCAGACAAGTCAGTGAGAAAGTGGGGTGTCAGTTTTCATGAAGGCTTGGAATGTTTGACTGATGGCCAGAAACCAGGACAGGTAAAATCAGTAATCACAGCCGAACTCATCATCCAGGTAAACGACCTGGTGAGAAGTGACATCTCAAAGGGAAGCCCTTACACTCGAATGACACAGTGGAGGACTAGCTCTGTAACAGCCACAGGAATTCTGGGAAGAGGGAATCCTTCGGCTTGTGAAACAGTAGGATAGTTGTGCTCAGGCTTTTGGTGATTACTTGTGAATAAAGACCTTAGTATATCTATAGTGTCAGTTTGTACCTTTTCATTTGAACACCTCTAATAAATAATAAAGAAGTATGTTGTCGCATAGTTTTTATTTGAAAATGCAACTGCATTTCAAAAATAAAATTACTGTTTGTTGCAGCGAACTTGCATTTAAGGAATGAAAGAACCTCATGACATTTGCAAGCTATAGTTAAAGGGACTGAGAGCCACAGTTTGGCTATGCCTGGACTAGACCATGGCAAATTGAATTCAGACTCTATAATTCTTATTTGTTTTTACATGGATTTCTTATTCATATCTTAAAAAAAATTAAGTTCACTTTTTTATTTATATGATATGCAATATTTAACAGTGTTACAACTTTGTTAATATGCAAATAATATGGCTATCAAAGACACACAATGCTGACTCCCACTAATTAATATAATTTGTTTAATATCTGATATTGAGCAGCCCTTCCAGAATACACCCATTTATTTCAAATATGTGGCCATATTTCTGACTTAACTTTAGTATGTCAGAAATATTTTTATTACTTTTTGCCATGAAACATTCACTTATGCAGTTTCTTATATATAAAAGAGAAAATTTTTAAAGTACATTATTTAACATTATTTAAAATCTTATATGTTGCCCAGCTGAACATTCATTTTTGGATTAATTTCCTGGATATAGTTTTGTTAAAAAATTTTCTTTCTTCAAACACAAATAATTAAAATTTTCTTTCTTCGAACACAAATAATTTTATGTAGAATTTATCTGAATTATAAACTCACAATTCGGCCTCAATTTCATGGTATTTACATGCATTTCATGCATTTACAGTTTATTTGGGGAACTAAAACTGAGCTTTGTTTGACAAAACCAAATATTTTAGATTTTTCATCCCTGGTCTTTTACATTAAATTCATTTTAAGAAAGGGGGATAAAATAAACTCAGCTTTACTGTTCTAGGAAAACATATATTTTTAGTGCCTGGCCCTTTATATTACATAATTTCTACAGAATTTATGCCATTAACTCATCAATGTGCTCTTCTTCAATTCTATGGTAATCTAACAAATGACTTCGCAATAACAAAATAGAATGAAAGAGACTACGACACAGTTTACATTTTGACAAAATACTATCTGAATTTGGAAGACCATATGAAAATGTACTGTAATTTTGGTTATTTAATGACACACAGTTAAAATTAGTGGAATTCATATTGGTAATGAATGCAGATCTGTTCGATGATGTTTGCCCAGATTCATTTGAAGGATACATATTTAGAACAGATGAAGACTGAGATGAATACTGTACAGAAGACTGTTGAGAATACAAAAACTGGGATACAAAATTATCCTGGAGTAACTGACACTTTTCAGGGGAGCTTTTATCTAAGGAACTAGGAAGATTGCAATCATAAATTACTGGTTGACTGTCAGAAATGTCAATATGAGGTATTATTTCACTTGCATGTTGCATGCCAGTGAAATTTGAAGAGCTGATACTTGGAGAAGAGCAAGTCATTGATGGTGGAGGTAGGATTTCAGCACAATTACTTTCACAAGCACTTTCAGCAGATTTTACATTTTTTGATTTCTGATTTTTTTCTTTGTGACTTTTCATGTGATTTTTTAATTCTTGTTTTTCAATGAATGTTTTACCACATAATTCACATTTATGAGGCTTTTCTCCCAGGTGCCTTCTCATATGTTTGTGCATATTACACCAAGCTCGGAAGGTTCGGCCACAGTATTTACATGCATGTCTCTTAACACCAAGGTGAAAATCTAAATGAACACGATATCCACTTCGGGATTTAAAACCTTTGCCACATTCATTACATTTGAATTGTCTTTTGTCATTATGCACAGACATATGAGCAGTCATTGCCCTTTTGACTCTGAACGTTTTCCCACATTCTTTGCATTGATAAGGCATTTCTCCAGTGTGCCTCCGACGGTGACCTATTGCTGAAGATAAATGTATAAATGCTTTATCGCAAAATCCACATTTATAAGGCTTTTCACCAGAATGAATTCTGTAGTGCACTAACAAAGCTCCTTTATATCGATATGCATTTCCACAATATTCACATACAAAGGACTTTTCCTTTGTATGGTTAAAACCATGTCTCTTAAGCTCGGCTTCTGTCACAAATCTTTTGTCACATTTCTCACATTTAAAGTCTTTGCTAGGATTCCCATGTATTCTTAGCATATGGTTCTTCACGGTTGACTTATTACAGTATCTTTTGCCACATACTGTACATTTATTAGGATTATCTTCTGTATGAGAAACCTAAACATAAAAAATTACATAGCAAATAAAAAATTTACTTTATAAGGTTGGGAGAATCATGCAGAAACACATGGCTAAGCAAAAATTTGCCCTCTAATATTATGCGTAATTCTGTATTTTGAAACAAATTTGAAGTAGTTATTCAGAATATATCAATATTATGCAATATTGCATAAGTTAAAATTCACTAAATATTTAACAATTATTAACAAATCTTCCTCTTTCTTAAATGAATTTTAAGACAGCACACAATTTACATAATTAAGAAAAAAAATTATTTTCACAGATTCGTATATCAAATAACAAAGCAATATTTTGTCAAAAGATTTCACTATCTTCAAACAATAACTTCCAGACATCTGTCTTAATCATGAAAGAGATTTTTAAGTTTTTTTTTTTTCAATTTCTTTCTGCAAAATATCATCATAGCATTCAATCCAATCATCTCAGTATGCTATAACAAACCACAATAAATCTTTCTCCTAGAAGTTTAACAGGTTTGTAAACTAGAAACAATAATTTATACTGCAGATATTAAAATACAGTATCTGCCACTTATTAAATGCACTGGTTAATAAATTCAACAAATATTCAAATTTCCAGGCATTAAAACAAATATATTCTAATAAATATACAAACTGTCATTTATTAAACTCATCTCCTCTATTTATAAAACTCAATATTAACAAAAGACCGATTTTTCAGAGCAGAATATCCTACATCTGCCTGTTAAAACTTTTCGAAATTCACCCTTTTAATGGCATTGTGAACTGTGGCTTTATTGTTCAGAATATAAGGGGTTTGATCGAAATTTTCCAATTCCCCGTCTTTTGTTTTGTGAGAAACTGTTTCCAGTGTCCTTTGTCAGCAGAGGACTTTAAAGCGGCAAAATTTTCTTATCTTAAGATTGACAAACAATCCTCTAGAGCAGTGGTTCTCAATCTTTTTTGCCCCATCCACCTCTTTCTTTCACCACTGCTAGAAAATCATTCCCCCTCCTTTTCCAAAATACAAAAAATATACGTACATTTATTTTAATAATTTTTTAACGGCACAGCAGGAAGCAGGTGGAGTCAAGTCGACCACATTATCCCCTAGCTGGCAACTCCTGCTCTAGAGGCACTGTATACATGATTGTAAATGCACTGTAAATGAATTAGGATTCCTTCTCAAATACCAACTCATAGATGGTGGAGGTACAACATTTGTATTCTAATTTTCAAATTTTTCACATTCAAAATTTTCCTTCTGGATTAGATACATTAAGTTGGCAGAGAGTTCTGTAAAAAATTCATGAAATGCCAGCATTATCATACATGCACAGCCTTTGAATGGACTAGAAATCATAACTGTAGGCTGAAGAAAAATAAAAGAAACCATTAGTCACGCTTGTAATCGTTGATGTAGCAGATCAACTAAATAGATAATGGTAAATCTTTCTACTGGCTAGAAACTTAAGTTCTGAAACTTGAATAAATCATTGGCAGAAGCAGTTTCTTGTGCACTTAGGTTGTAACATGTCAAAAATGCTAAGTAAAAAGACTTAAGCCTGACAAAAAAGGATAAATTGTAAAAAGATTTTGATGATTTTGGTAGCTGCAACCAGAGAAAAACATTTAAACTCACAGTTTCAAAAACAGCACTGTGCAATTTACTTAAACAAAGAATCATACTTTATGAGGAACTAATAAAAATGGAAATGTCTCATGGAAGTGGAAAAAACACCATTCAAACTGTTTTCCTATAATGGTTTCAAGCTATAAAACACGAGAGTGTTTTCTATGTCCAGGGCTTTTTTTTCACTAATGTGCTAAACACTGGGGGACAATTTTATCTCAAACGACAGGCAGCTCGCAAGTTAGTAAACAGAAATCCAAAATTTTTCATCAGAACTTGCATGGTGAGAAGGAGAGGTAGATCCTCATGCAACTATAACTGTATAATGTTTTACTTGAGTTGCTAAATGAATAAAGCCACAAAAATTTTATAATATAAACAAAACTGGAATGCATTACAGAGCATTATCAGAAAACATATTAATATTTAAGAGTAAAATGGCAACTGGTTTCCGAAACTGAAGGAACAAGTTACTATGTTATTAATATGCAATATGGACCAAACAATTAAGGACAGCACTGGCTATTGACAAAAACAGAACACCTCAATGTTTGAAAGGAATCAAGAATCCTTTATCACTAACTTATACCAACAAGAACTCATGGATGACAAAGTAGTATTTTTACTGAGTTTCTTTTGAAATGAGACAACAAACTGAAAAATGAAAAAATAATTTTACTGAGTTGATAACTGTAGAGCACACACACCTCCTTCCTCTTTTTGAAAAACACTAATGTCACTTCCTGCAAATACAACTTCTAACATTCAGTTGTACTGACCAGAGTCTTACAAAAGTTTTCAAATGCTATTACAGAAAATTATGAAAAGAACTGAATTTTGGGAATAGTCACTTTGAAGAAAATAATAATTCAATATCTGTGCTAGAGGGAATGAATATTATAGTAAATGGAGTTAATCTCAAAATCAATTAAAATCTGTTTAAAAAATGATGCTTTAATGTAGAAGCTTTAAAGGAATTGCATGCTGAAGGTATGTTGAGACATCAGTGAGGAAAATTATGGAGATTCATTTTTATATGTGGCAATCTGCAAAAATATTGAGGCAACATGTGTAAAAACTGACAGTGAGAGTGTTAAAAGAATGGGAAAAACTAGCAAAACAGGTATAGAAAAGGGTTATGGTATGATAATATAAATCAAATCTAGAAAAGCACTGTAAATTCTATAAAAAATTCTTGAACTGGTGGTGCTGATCAAAAGAGCTACCAGCAATTTTACAAAATTGAGAATACAGTTGAAAAACTATTGTTGAATAATATGAAACAACCACAGATGGAATAGTTGTTCATAAGAGATAAAACTTAATCATAAAATAATTTTATAAAAAATTAAAAAGTGAATTTAAAAATTATATACAGTTTAGGATTAGTTATTGAATTGGTTGTTAGTTATTATTTTACTTGCAAAGTTTAAAACCGATTTCATAATTCGCAATACTCAAATTGCTGTCAGTAAAACTCAAATATGTTTGGAATGGAAGTGATTTTAATAAGCAGCAGGTACTGTACATAAAAAGTCACACTTCAGAAAAATTTGGTCATAAATAAGCCTAGCTTGCATTCAGGGTACACACTATAAAAATGAGTTCCAAGTCATAAGAATGATTTTGGGCTATAAATAAGTCCTAATAACTCAGCAAATCTTTGCTGTGATTTGCATATCCAAATTGACATTGTTCTTGGAAATAATGGATCTTTCTTCGAGTAAAATTCAAGAATTAAAGAACAGAAATGATATTATAGGTATTATATAATTTTCAGCATGACTGAAGAGAACATTTATACAGTTTTAAAACATCCTAACTTTCCCACTCATTACTTCAGATACTGGCAGCAATTTCATAGCTGAAATGACGGCACAAAAGCACATGTTTGATAAACTTCTAGCTATTTGTAGTTAACATCCACACAGAGAAAAAGAGAGAGAATGAATTGTAACAACTGATTGACAGATTTAAGCTTCAAAAATGGTAATAAATTTTGAAATGTTCCAAGTTCAGAAAGGAAAAAGTGACTAAGATGATTTCAGCAGCAGTTTACAGTGAGACAAAATGACTACATACCCTAAAGCAGCAAGTCGATTCAATTTTACAGGTGCTGGATGTATGAAAAACTGAGCAATTCTATTAAGAAAAACTGTATACAGCCCCGTTTAAAAAAATATACATATCAGCTCCTTTTCTGCACAGTTACCAAAAAAAATTAGATATATCTATTACCCTAGAAGCTCATCTATCACCATTTTGGAAACATGAAGCATTCTTAAATTCAAATTTTGATTTATCCTGAAAATGCTGCACTTCCAAACGAATATGCAAAATTTAGGCTCAATACTATCAAAATGTCTATTCCTAAAAATTAAAATAAGACTGGTATCAGTCTCTCACTTATGGTATTAAAAAAATACAACTATATTTTGCTTACAAACATTCTTCTACCTGATAGTAAAAGGAACTAACATAGATATCCATAGCATAAATGCACTACATAACACATTATTTCAAGCTCCTGTTCATTTTAAACTGGCATTCTATGGTCATAAATTCCTTTTCATAGCATGGCCTTGTGCCACACCGCATTGACACTTTTTGAGAGAAGCATCGCTTGCTTATTTAGTCCCTTAAATAGGATGACTCTTTTTACATAACGAGATATGTTGAAAATTTGTGTGCACATTTTACCTCGTTCTTTAAAATAACTGTTTAAAGAACTGCCTCTGTTACTTTCTTTAATATCTAGAAATTGATCAAGTGATCTGAAGATTTTAGAAACAAGAGCAAATTAAAGAACTGCTGAAATCCTAGTAACAATTTCATGCAAATATAGCATACATTTTTATCAATTTTCTGCTGGTTTTTTTTTTGAAGCAACCAATCATGAAGTAGCATTTATCCAAGCCTGTAGCTTCACTTTCAAGCAATAAATATGTGTTTCCATTTCCTGTTTCTAGTGCAATGAACTGAACCTAGTTAAAATGCAGCACTGAATAGGTTAAATGGGAAAAGAAAAAATCCTGTATATCTGTCATAGTCTTGAAGGCTTTAATATTTATAAAAGTTTTTAATCTGCAAACCACTAACTTTTTTTAGCACTAAATAGCAGCTTGCATATTAAATTAAAACTTTTGGTATGCTGTTGTGGCCCATGAGGGACAACTGTCTTTAGAAGACATTACCATGATTATTAGCAAAGCAGAGAGGGAAGCACATGACCTAGAGCTGCATGTTGAAAAGTAAAAAAAAAATTAAACATTTAGTTATATTTGCCATTTGGTTGTAGAAGTAATAAATAGTTTTGACAAAAAACAATTTTAGAGCCACTCAGTGTCCTCTCTTATTGTTTTTTAAGGATATAGGTATTAATTTCATAAATTTAGGTGCCAAAATATTCAAAGCCCAATGAATACACTTCAATGAATGTAAAACACCATAAAAAGCAACAAAACCCGCAATGAATGCAATGTACACTGTAAGAAATGTCAATTTGAATTTAGTAGTATTTTAGTCAACCGATGAATTTAGTAGTACCAGGTTTTGAAATAGATATTTGAAGTAGAATTTCCTTTTATTTGGTGGTAAATACCATAAATTCATTAGTGGCCCTATTTTTGCAGCCTTTGTAGGCCCTTATGCTATTTATTTACTGCTGAGGTTTATCTAGAATAAATATGTTCTTTGATAAGAAAATCTAAACACATTGGCCACCTCAGAGACAAAGTGAATCATCTTTCTGATCCTAAGCTATCTGCCCGCCAAATAATCTGCATGCCCAACTTCACACATTCAACAAACGCATGCAAGATCCATGAATATTACATGTTACATATGCTAACTGGTTGAAACTATTTCCCCAGTGGGAGCAGCTGAAACCACTTGATGAACTTCAGGATTTTTAGACTTTAGAATATTTATCATGAATTTTATTACATTATGGCAAACTGGGGCTATCTGCCTAAAGCAAGACCTATCTTCATGGGGGACTTTCTAAGAAAAACATATTCACATTTTACACAAGAAAACAATGAAAACTCCCATGCAAACATTTATTTAGCGGGATTTAAACAAAAATGAAATACCATTGTCCGGCAGTATTTGTTACTGTCATTAATGGGCTTCATATTTATAATGAATTTCATTTTTTAAGGTTCTTAAAATTTCAGCTGTTATTAATGGTTACAAGTTTACATACATTTATTTTTCATAAAAAATTCACATATCTTTCAAGTAAAAAAATATACTATCATCAAGCACACAAACAATGACACCTTAAATCTCATAAATATACCTAAATGTCAATTAAAAAAATTAAATACTCACAGGATTCATTTAAAAAATAATTTAACTAAACTACAATATTCTTAAATATGTCTAAATCCTGCATCTTTCCCGTTAATCGAATCCACACTGTAAATGAAAACATAAGTTCTAGTGTTTATTGATGTGAAATAAATCTTTTGAGTTCATCAATTTAGCTTACACTAGTTATTTTGCTTAGTCACTAGAAAATGTACACATTGCCAAAGGCATAAAATTAGATAAAACAAAATATAGTAAAATATATATATATATTAAAGTAATGGTATAAATTATTTTACCATATGACTTCGGTAAGAGTATCGCCATGCAAATTTTTTTCCACAGATTTCACACTCGAGATGCTTTATGCCAGTATGACGACTCAAATGTTCCCTCAACCTTTGTGAACTTGATGTTACATGTCCACAAACTGTACAAGCAAATCTAAAAGGCACACAAAAAAAGATAACTGTTGGGATTTTTAAACACACATCAATTTATTTAACAATAGCTGATTAAATAATTAATTGTGCATATTTATTACACTTTCCTTATTTTCATCTGACATAAGAAAAATTCATAATGAGATTATACTCTTTCATCCATGGCACAATAGCCTAAATGCACAAAAGTCTACTGCGATTCACAATTCTTCTTGTTCCTCCTTTTTTTTTTATGACTATAAAATCAAATCAATTACAACATATATATTGTAATATTCCAGGGAAAGAATTTTACAATTTGATCATTATCAGACAACAAAGATCTACCACTAAACGTTTTCAGGGAAAAGGAGTGATCCTAATAATAAACTACTTTATTCAAATAGTTAAGTTACAATTTAGAGGAAAACACAACAAAGAAATTGCACTGCAGATAATAATCATGATATCAGAAGAAAAGACTGTAAACCCAAAACTAGATCAACAAATGAAGTTCTCCTTTTGTTATAGCTGCTTGCTTTGTACTTGTGGTGATAGAAGCTTAAAACTGCAGAATTTTATGAATTATGGTTGCATTCAAATATATTATTTATTTACAATGCAATTATTATGAATGTAATTAAAAAATAATCACTTTACAAAATTTTGCAATATTTTTCCAAGTATGATTAGATTTTTAAGCAACAATATGTCCTGAATGTATCCCTAGGGGGTTGTCGTTACAATTTTGGCTATATTACAAACTGAATCATACCCTAAATAAAGCATTATAAAAACTTAGCAAATAATCATATGAAAATGAGATGATTATAAACAAAGAAAAGACTACATTTCACCTCTACACTATGAGTATCAAAAGAAACAAGCATGTTCTTCCACTGTCAACGTTAAAGGCCAGCTTCTGTCAAATATCAAACTTTCTATTCAAAAGTTAATGGGAAAAATCAAGTTTAAAAAACAGTTTGTGATAAAGGAGGGGGGAAAACTGCTGGAGTTGGATGGAGGTACAAGAAGTTTTGATCAAATGCATAACTATTATATGTCACGATCACTCGTTATTTGTCTGAAATTTTTGCCACAGCTTCAGATAGTACTTCATCTGAATTAGATGTTCCACAAAACTGTGCTTTTTGTTCAATTACAGAAGTAGTAAAACCTACAATATACATGTTGTAATATTCGAGTGAATGTAACAATACAAATGCAAACTGGTAGTGAACCTGTATCCAAGCTTAGAAATACAAGAGCTTTAATTCTAAAAGAAAATCTGTTTCAAATTATAATTACTGCAATAACTATAAACTTACACTAAACAGACTAAAACAGTTTTCTTTTTAAAGTAGTATAAATGATATAACTGCTGATCTTAACTTGTCTGATATTAGCAGACAGTTGCTACTTATTCAGGATCCTATGAAAGCCCACGCACATGTACGAGGGGTGTTTTTTAAGTAAGGGCCGTTTGAAAATAAAAAATCAGAAACCAGATTTCTTTTCAGATTCTACATATGTTTCTCTATTTTTCAACACAGTTGCCAAGTTTGTTTAAACACTTATCAGAACTAGATTTTGAATACCCTCTTCATAGAAACTTGTCGCCTGCTCCAATAACCAAGAGGTCACGGCCATTTTCACATCCTAGACAATTTAGAAATTTGTTTGAAAGAGTGCTTATGATGAAGTGTCTGTTCTCAAGAATTTTTGTTTCAACTGAAGCCACCATATTGTCTGTGATCACATATGGGCAACCGGAGTGGGACTCATCGTGGACGTGTTGCCATGGCGAGCTTTGAAGTCTCTGACCCATTCTTTGCCTTCACTCATGGCAGTACCTTATAAATTTCTCAAATCTTCCAGTGAATATCTGCAGTAGACAGGTTTCTTGCCAATGAAAAACATATCACTGATCATAGCTTGCATGGGGTGGGTGATCTTATAAACTTGAACATTTTAAAAATACAGAACAGACTATACAGGTTACCCAGCACTCGCTACTGCCTGTGCAACACATATTAGTGTATACAACAAAACAGCCCTTACTTAAAAAACATGCTATGTATATATGTAAGGTAAAAGTGCATGAGGCACCAGAAACTTCACTACAGAATCGAACACGTATTGCCCCAATGCTAGCTAGAGAACACCCAATGCAATTGCCAGCTAGAGTATGAAAAATTTGAAATGGCTCTATGCTATTTTTAAGTAATACTGGAACTATACATCAGAGTTGTTACATTTAATCATAAGAGGATAATAACATAAAATTAGGCAAAATTACATAGATAACACAAACTGTTTAGTATACTCACTAAAATATTGGATTATACAGTAGAGATGACATTTTGGAGATTGTTGCACTGGAAATTTTACATTTTTATGTAAGTAGATAAACAAATGGGATTTAATATATTGGGAGTCTGGTTCTTGTTATGTAAGGGTATTTGTTACAATTAAGACTGTACTAAGCTCAAATCTTTCTGTCCAAAGTTCATAAACTTCATAGTCTCAGCTCAGTAAGTAAGGTGTTTTGAAGCATTATGGAAATTGTTAATGTTGGACAGAGTCAATTATTCGGGTGTACCCTAGACATTGCTCTTTCTGCTTTTTTTCATTTTTTTGGTCCTAAGGTGTGATTTGGCATGGGTGGTCCTAGAGCACTAAGCTTTTGGTGTACTTTCATCATTTTGGGATATAGGTGGCATTGAGATATCACCAGTCTTTTAAAGTTAAGATCTAGATTGGTGGGTTTCTGAATGTGTAGGTCATTTGCAAGAATACAGAAGAATAGGTAATGATCTGCATCGCCTTTGACTCCACAGACACAATTAGAGAGGTTCCTTTTAAGAAAGTAATCTGGATATGGGCCATGACTGGTGAGGTAATAAGTTAGGAAGGGCTTTGAGCTTCTGACTTTTTTGGAACAACTGTTGAGTGTGCCGACCTGTAGTAGAATTTCCACTCTTCTTGCCACTCGTGGATTAGATGTTTGTTTAGGATTTGTCATAGTTCCGATTTCGGAAGCTTGAGGTTATGTCTGGATTTTCGATGGAGAGTATGGCTGCTTGGATGTCTGAGTTAATGGATGTTTTGGAGAAATTGTTTACTGATGCATTGTTGATGACAGCTTTTACTGCTGAGAGTTAATGCATGCCATTGAAGTTGTTTTAGAACCCTTTCCATTTTATTTCCGAGTCCAGATGTTGTTTCATTGGAAAGAAAGCTGCACATCTGACTTTTCCTTCGATTTCTGATCCACCAATGTAAGCTTCAATTCCTTCATTTCTTGGGTCGATGTTCTTTTGGATTTTTATTTTGGTATGGATATCGGCTGAATGTATTTTGTATGGAGGAGGGCATTGTTCATAATCATCTGCAGAATAAATACAATCCTCGAAGGTGATGCTTTTTCTCAGTTGAAGAACTGAATAGTAAACAGCCTCATTAATTGCTTGAGGATGTAGCGGCATAATGCCTGCCAAGACATTGAGAGCTGAGCTGGAGATGGTACAAAAGCCATGTGTGATGTTTAGAATGAACTGTTGCTATATGGATGTTAGTAATCTCTTTTTACTTCCATCATTATTGTGCAATATTCACTTCTCATATTCAGTAATAAGCCCATTGAAAAATCTTTATTCTTCCATTTTAGCAAACAATCACAAGCTGACATTTGAGTAAGCATATTTTGCTCTTATATTATGGAGTATACACTGTAGCAACTTACATACCCAGTTTCCTTCAAATGATCATGTACTTCTTCAAATATTTAGCCTGACTGATACTTCTTGATATACGGACACATGACAGGGATTTTTAGAAAGCTGCTTTTATTTCGTTCTTGTTTGCAGATGATGGTTGTCAAGAGCGAGCATTATCTTTTGAGAAAGAAATTTCAGCAATTGAATTTTTCAAAACATCTTCGAACTGTGTCTTCAAAACAGCAAAAATTTTAGAAGCACTCTGTCTAGTAATTTTTTTTCCCGCCTTTATTCTTCCTTAAATAAAACAGCAAAATATGACGAAAATTAACTTCTGGTTTCTCCAGTCTGAGCACTGCAGTGAAAAACAATTATAACACAACACATGCTACAATTACATAACACGAGCGCAAAAGACCATATTTACGCATCTGCTTCAATCAAGGTTACTACTCAGCAGTAACAAAACAATTAGAAGAAAACATGCTTTGATATGAAAAACCACAGAACATTCCAGATGAATGACTAGAATGCTTTTATATCCTTTCAATATTCAAAACACTTTAAATTTTTTTGCGAGTAATATCACAGATGTTATTGCACATAATTAAAAAATATTTACCCTTTCACGTCATTTTTTGTCTCTTCTATAATATCAACAGATGGCAAGTCATCGTCCTCATTTTGAGTATATTCTGGATCATCACACGATCTGCTATCATCAAGATTTATGATATCAATAGTTTGATTTTCTCTTGATAATTCAGGTGTTAGAGACTGGTCTTTTGATGAATGATGGACTGGATCACTATAAATACACATGAAAAACAACTTAGCCTTAAAGATATAGTTTTCAAACAGTGAAACAAATAGTAGAATATATTTCTATTTTACTAGATATTACTAATTATATGACAAATACAGCTAACAGTTCTTGGTTTTATAAACTTGCAGAGATACACACACATCTAAAAAAAAAATTTGATGACCACATGACTTCCTTGTATGGAATATTAAATTATACACAATTTTCCTGCATTTCATTTAAACATATTGAATTAACAATTAACGAATTTTGAATTAAATCTACTGCGTCGATAGCATATAAACCACAACAGAATAAATGCACTCTTTAAAGTTCACTACATTTATTTACCACAGCCACACTTCAACACTAAACACAGATGATTAAGCGCCTCTTACCTAATGCGCATGCGCTACTAATTAATTCAGTTCTCACTTCGTTTTAGGCAAAAATACATAAAAATTAAAAATATTTTCATTAAAAATTGAAACATATAGAAAAATATAAAACACCAAGTCCAGTTAAAACAATTAAAAAAACGACTTTTACAATTAAAATTACAATTTGTACGCAAAAACAAGCTAATAACTTAAAGGATAATTCCAGAATGAATCAAGCATAATTTAATTCGCAATAAAAAAATGACTTTCCTTTCAAGTTGTGAAGCTTAGTTTCTCTAGATTGGCAACAAATCCACTATTCTGCTAAGCTTCAAATGTAAACAAATATGGCCACTATCATAACCAAAAATTAGGCTTAGCCACACCTAAAAAACTTTTAAATTGTTGATATTTCCACAATTATTGAATACAGGTTAACTAAGGGCGTAAAAATCTCATCCGAAAGATACAAACAAGATAATTCAATCATTTTTAAAGCAAAAAATGCACAATTTACAAACTTATAAGAAAAAAGAACTGAGCCCACTGAGCCGAGTAACAGAGTGGATATGTATATATATATATATATATATATATACACATATATTTATATACTTTTGGTGCGGCCGATTGTAACCAAAATGCAAGGTGCACATCTGCATGTTATAGCAGTCCTGCACACAAAATTTCAGCATTCTGAAGCTAGTCATTTTTGAGTTATACGAGATACATACGTACGCACGGATGCCACGAAAAAATCTCTCCAGAATCCATTTTAAATCAGTTTTATAATTTTTTGGGGGAAAAGAGTGCTTCCTTCTGTCTTACATTTAGATATTATGCAAAAACATTGTTAAATTGCATTCTATAGCAGTCAAAATGGATATTTTTGTTGAATATGAGAACCGAAATTTTTCGTGATTACAATATTTCCTTTTTACTTCATACAAGGAAGTAAAAAAGATTTCACGCAGTTCAAAGTTTATAAATGGGAAACAAAGCTTTTTAGAACCAAGGTTCCAGTTTGTTAAAGTTTGCAGGCTATGAATGGAAGTTTGCAAAAACATTAATCCTATAGAATTGCTAGATCTTATATATTATGGTACCTAGATAATATCTTGTCGACCATGAAATTGCTACGAAGCAGAATGATTCAGAGCCAATTCTGGATAAGTGTGACAAAAGAATACATTTACAACATCTATGCTTTCAATAGATGTAAACCCAAATGATTATTTTTAAGCCACATTTTGTTTTCATGAACAAGGATATAAATTCACTGTTATTGCTGCATCTTTTCACGATATTTTGAAAACCACTACTTAAAATTTGGGATATGCTTTCTACAGAATTGGAAGCAATGGATTATTTTCAAAGTTATGGCATTCGACCATTAAAAAAAAATATTTGTATTAATAGACATGATATGGCCGACAAAACAGTAACACTTTGGAACAATTTGGAAGGAATTTTTGGAAATTTGGAAGGAAGTTTGTGAGGATAACATTCTAAAGAGAGCTTCCAGTAAAACTGGAGGGCTTAACCGCTTAACTGCTGCAAGTGTATACATACGCCTTGCTCAGCTGATGCGTTAACTGCCCCGGGCGTATATATACACCCTTGCGAAATACTATCATTTGCTTTGTGCTGGTACCAGTAAAATTATTCACGAAGCTTTGGAATGCAACACCACAATGCAGAGTATGCGAAGGAGGATACTATTTCAGAGTAGAGGGGAATTGGAGAAGAGGATGGTTCTGAAACAGTGAAAGTAATAACCGCATGATTATTGTTCACGCTTCTGTTTAAGTAAAACATTTTTTTTTATTCTGTGCCTTCCATTTTCATTTACTGTTTGTAGTAGGTGGTGGTGAAAGCAATGACTGTGCAGTTATTGCTTGTGTTTCTGTTTCGTAAAACGTACTTTTTTATTCTGTGCCTTCCGTTTTTGTTTACTGTTTGTAGTAGGCACCAGGAATAAAGAAAGATACAATGGATGTTTCTAACCCACTTAACTTTTTTGAATTACTTTTTGATGAACTGCTTATGCTTCACATTGTTACTGAAACTGTTTTGCAGACTACTATATGAGCCAACATCTTGCAAAAGAAAAATCAAGAACAAAACCATGGCATCCAACCAATTCAGAAGAAATATTTTTTCTAGGTATACTAATTTTACAAAGTATAACCAGATACACTTTACTGGTTTAAAAATAAATTGATTGAAAACCCCATTTTTTGGGATCTTTTTTATTATACTTATGCTCTAAACATTCAATTTTGTATTTTCATTTTTTCTTTTATTCTTTATTTTGTGAAAGTAAACAGTTTTTAGACAGCAAAACTTGCATTTATTTTCTCCCTAATACATTGCATAACTATGCACACCTGTGTAAAAACGGTGGCACTGGGGAGTGAATTTTGAACGTTTTGAGCAGTAGCTAAGGGTTTAACAAAAATAGTAGAAATCAACAAAAGCCTTTCTATGAAGTAGATTGAATACTGATTGTTTATTAAATAAAGAGCATCAGTTCCTTCACAATCCTGCAAGAATGAATGCCACAAGTCTGGCAGGATCTTTGCCAAGTTTCATGATTCGATGGTATGCAACATTCACGGTCGACAGGATAATACATAAGTGCCAATATTTCCATGCAGAAGAAATAAAATAAATAATAAATTGAAAGAGAATACCAGTTTTCATTACCATTCTATGCCAAAAGGTGTAACAAAAACATACGTTCATTTCACCTTTCCCCAGGGGTTGAGCATATATGTCACAAACATTCACTATATTAAATAAGGCTCAAAGAAATTTAGTTTATTTTGGAGATTTAAAAAAAAATGTACGCTTGCAAATGAACAAAAACTCATCTCATACAAAAGAACATTGAAACATAGTACTAGAAATATAACAGATTAATACTGCGAAGCACAGAAAAATTAAAAGGAGATTCTTAGGGCTAATAGAAGAGCTTGTGAGGAAAAAAGATTTAAAGATGCTGAACACCTGGAGAAGACAAATGAGTACCCCGCATTCTATAACGAGGTCACCTAGTGTCGATGAAACCCAGAATCAATTTTTGTAGAAATAAAAGAGGTGATATCCTTAGTGAAAACTCTCAAGTTTTGGAAAGATAGGTCGAGCATTTTGAAAGGGTAGGGGAAACGCTAATTCTTTTGACATTACAAAGGAAGATATCTTGGCCAATTGCAGGGAATTGGCACCACAAGGTTTGCAGAAAACAGTATTTACTGAAGCTTAAAAACTACAAAACACCAGGAATCGATCTCCTACTCTTCTTCTAAAATATAGAGGACTAAGAGCTATGGAGTTTTTCAATAGAATCATTCAGAATGTTTGGTTGAGTAAGAAGATGCAAGAAGATTGGTTCATATATGTATTGTTTGCCCAATATACAAAAAAGGACATTCAAGTTTATTGTGCACTTGCTACTAAGTTTTCTCAGAATTACTGTATGGCAGACTTGTTCCTCATATAAATAGAACTGTTGGTGACTATCAATGTGGATTCTATACAGGTAAACCCACTGTGAACCATACCTTTGTCTTTAGAAAAATTACGCAAAAAAATTCTGTGAATTTAATATTGATTTGCATCTCTTGTTTATTGACTACAGAGTGGTATATGATTCCATTGAATGCAACGAATTATTACGAACAATGCATGATTTTGATATTCTCTTAAAACTGATCAAATTGATAAAAATAACACTTAATATGACTTTCTGCAAGGTTCTGATTCAAGGATACTTTTCTAGTGCTTTCCTCATTGCTAAGAAAGTTAGATGAGGAGATGCCATCTCATGTCTTTTATTTACAACTGTGCTGGAGAGGGTAATCAGGAAGTCTGGAGTAAGCACCAGGGACAGTATTTTCGAAAATCTGTTCAAGTACCGGCATTTGCAGATGACATAGTACTGGTGGTCAGAAGCAAAAGATATCTAACAGAAGGGTTTGAAACTATTAAGAGGGAGGCTAAACCGGTGGGCCATATTATTAACCAAGATAAAACTAAATACATGACTACTATTAGTAATACATACACCCCAACTCATCCCTTAATTAGGGATTATAAATTTAAAGTGATTACAGATTACACTTATCTGGGATTGATGTTTAACAAAAACAATATCTTACCTGAAATAATGAAATGCAGTGTTGCAGCTAATAAAGCTTTTTATCTGAAAAGACAAAGTTATTACACTATAATGCCCTAATCTGTTCTGTCCTGACTTATACTTCAGAGATTTTGACTACGACCATGAAGGAGGAAGGGATCTTGGGTATTTCTTTGAATGCAAGGTCTTGAGAAGTATTTGTGGATGAATTCAGGAAAATGGTATTTGGCACAGAAGATGCAACACCGAATTATACGGAATGTTCAAAGAGCCAGATGTTGTTCATTAAATTAAAATAAGCTGCCTAAACTGGGTTGGGTACGTTATTCATATGAACGATAGTAACATACTAAAAGAAATATTTTCGGCTAATCTAAGTGCCACAAGATGATGATGAAGACCTAGACTTTGATGGATAGATGCTGTAGAAGAGGACTGTTTAGTCCTTAAAACTAAGAATTGGAAGAGTTTGGTTGCTAGTAGATGTGGTTAAAAATGTCTAGTTCAGAAGGCCTTGGACCACCCTGGGCACAATGGATGATGGAGATTTAAAATTTGTCACTTAACATAGAGGAGGATACAGTACACTCTGCCAGTTTGTTCCTTGTTGACTCAATAGTTGACTAAATGGATCGACTATAAAAAAATTTGTCTCTATACCCAAAGAGAAATGAAAAAGGCTAAAAAAAAACGTTTCTCACATGGCAGAAATGCAAAGAGTTACTTAGAACTTCCGATGATATTTATTGTATGGTACCGCTTGGTTTCTGCCTGAAAAAATCACCAAGTGGTATTGGTTGTTCTTGAAATCTGGAAGCCCACTGCATGAAGTAGGTTTTTCAGTAACCCTAATGTTAACAATGTTGGCGAAACTAGGCTTGGGGAAAACAGCAAATATTGCAAAATGTTTTGTGATAAATTGACATTTTGGCTATTTTTTGAAATAGACAGGTTTTTTTTATTCTTACCTTTCTTTTGATGGTTTTGAATGGAAGTGTAGGTTGAAGGCAAAGGGGTCTGAGCATTTTAACAAGAGGAGCATGCGAAAGGGTTCATGGTTTGAGTTGAGTCGATTGGCAATGAATGAGGTTTTGATTCTGGTGTAGAGTTGGGTTTCGAAGCATTCAAGTAAATTTAGCAG
>KK115706.1:233847-259981 GCA_000611955.2 Stegodyphus mimosarum
AAGTAAATGTTTGAGGAATGTGGAGTGTAATTAAATGCAGTTTTGCCAGGAGGAAAACAAAGGATGGCTTGCACTATTATTTGGCTGAATATGTGTGGTGCAAGTAGAAGGAGGGGGGAAAAATATATTTATGGCTTTCTTGGATGTCATTATATGCATTTATAGGCCATTAACAGCAGATGAGCCAAAAAAACCAAAAATTGAATTGCTCACGCGGAGGATATGCTGGCGGAAGGCATGAACGTATACACATGAAAAAAGGTATGTTAAAAAATTGACGTTTTATTTATTTATTGGTGTTTGTGTGTTAATTTTTGTTAAAAGACTTGTTGTTTAATGTTTTTATGTTAGTAAATATGTATTTTTGGTTATATTACTCTTTGTTTATGTATTTTTGGTTATTTGTTCGTATCTGTGTGTTAAGACTGTGGCGAATTTTTTCTGGTTAACGTGATAGTTTTAATTTTGTTTAAGCTTCCTGATTTTGTTTAGGTGAAAATAGATCGATGTGTTAAATTAGTGCACAATGCCTAGTTCATGCAATTCTGGGATTTTTTTTAAGTTAAACTAGGCCAATGTGTACATGGATACTGAGTTTGTGTAAGTGTTTGACTTTTTGTTTCGATTTTGTGTAGTAGGTGGAAGGACCAGCGGCACCATCTTGAAACTGGTGCCGAAGACAAATTTCAAGATAGAAACGATTCGGCAAGGGGTACCGTAGAATAAATTTTAACCAGAACTTCTATCATTTTCATATGCAAGCTTTGAAGTAATATTACTAAAATTAATAACAGTAGAATATTTGAAAATATAATGCCGTACTTGACAGAAATGTATTCATCTACTCTATAACTTTTATACACTATAACAGTAATTAAAAATGTTAAGTATTGTATATTATTTTTTGTCTATAATTTTCAGATCTACCATTACAGTACATAACTTTCCTAATAAAAAATGTTTTAACGCCAGATTTTTAAGAGTTTATATGCATATCATCCAACAATATCAATCATATTACACATCATCAAATATTACTGTTTTTCATCAATACACTGATTGAAAACATAATGGAATAAGCAGCAGTTGTATCTGGGTAAAGAAATACATACACTACACTTTCAGCAGACATGAATTATAATTATCATTTGCAAGAAAAAATTATTTTGGTATCTAGACAGAAATAAAAAGAACAAATTAAAATGCACTTCAATTTATGGTCTTCATTATGGGAATTAGAACCTATTTACCACAATTTTTTCACTTTTCCCGTCACATGTAAGTGATGATAAACTGTCACATGTTTCAGCAACCATATTTAAAAATATACTAAATGCTGTTGTGATGACCACCTCTTTAACCATCTTCTGCATAGCATTTTTTTCTTTTACCTTTTTTTATTGTATACTGTTCATAAAATTTCATCATTGTTTCTGGGCCCCCCCCCAAAAAAAAAAAGAAAAAACTTTCTCTCACAGTACAACTTTTTTATAAAAATAAATGATCGTTTTGGTACTTTTTTTCCATTCTATTTTGAGTAGATTTGATAGGCACGCTCAATCAAGAAATTTTATGAAGAATCCAGAAATTTTATAAATGTCTAATGTTTCTAGAAGAGTGGTGTAACTCTTCTAGAAACATTAGACTATATAATGGCATTAAAAGGTAAGGTTATTGTTTTGTCTTTGTTGGTATAAATATGCTTTCTTTAAAAAGATGTTACAAAATTGCAGTGTCAGTTCAAAGTTGTGTCTTTAGGAATATACACAGATTTTCATATACAGTGGTATTTTCTTTTACCGATTTCACAATATAACTGTTCTAAAATAATGAATATAAAAGACAATGGTTTTTAACACTGCATGAAGCATTATAATTTATGAAGGAGTTAGATGAATGTGATGTTTTCGAACTTTCATCAGACGATGATGGTCTAAGTGAAATAGATTTACTAGTAATTCTCCCAGAGCCAGATACTGTGACCAATAAAGAATGCATTGAGATGATGTGTTAAGTAATAATTTGCCAATGCCTAAAGATGTATGATATGAGCTTGAGATTTTTTCATCTATAAAATGTAAAAATGTATCAAAATATGATTCTGAATCATTTAAACAGAGAAAAAATTGTTCTTCTGTATACATAGTGATACCTGCCAATAAAGAATACATTTGTATGTGCAACAATGAGACATTCTGCGTATATTAATATCAAGCAGAAATTGCACTTAGCTAACAGTAATGTATTGGATAAAAAAAAAATGGCTAACGTTCATCTCTATTTAACTATTTTAAATGCCAATTTCATCCAACATGAAGTTTTTTCAACACATCTTTCTATAGAGGTGCAAATGATACCTTATTTTGGTAGACATTCATGCAAAATGTTTCTCAAAGAAAAACACATTTGCTTTGAGCACAAAGTTTGGTGTTTTGTATCCCTGTGAAGAGTGCTTACATCATTTTGATATATATTCAGGAAAATCTTCAAAGACACTGACTAGGTGGAGATGTTGTAACAGATCTTTTAAGTATGGTGGAGTTTCTTCAAATCATTATGTATATTTCAAAAACATTTCATGTCGCACATGTTGTCAGAATTAAATGATGAAATGTCATGTGGCTGGAACAATTCTTGAGTGCAGATTAGAAAACTGACCTATTATAGCTGTAAACAAAAGGGAAAAAGCTTTGTTTGAGTGCTTTTCTTTGTTAGTTTACACCCAAAAGATAATCTTTTCTTAGCACTGAGAGAAATAGTCTTTTCTTAGCGCTGAGAGCATACACATATTACATTTTCTAAGCAGACAGACCACAAAAACTTTGTTCATTTGCTCTTCTGATTTAGCTAGAAACCACAATGCCTCATTCTTGTTATAACTCAGCTCTCAGTTTAGGGACTAAAATATGAGTATTCTACTTTATTTTTTCAAAATAATTCTTCTACATCTCAGAATGAGTTTTTGAGTATGTCCACTGAGAGATTTATTTGCAAGAGTTCTTCACATTTTTTAAATAAAACTTTGAATTTCAGCAAAGCTCTTAGCTCAAATTTTTCCAGTTCCAAAGCAGCTTTTGCCTTCTTCCACCAACTTTACAACTAATTTTCTCTTTTCGAATGTTGCTTGCTTTACTTTTGCTTAAGTGACAAAATAAATCAAAATATAGTGCAATTTACATACAAATCTTTTCAAAATAGTTAATTGCAATAGTAAAGAGCCATCTCATTTCAAATTGTTTTCATATCACAACAGACACTACTCGAATACTTTTGACACTTGCATGTAGTATAAAT
Source organism: Stegodyphus mimosarum (assembly GCA_000611955.2). NCBI lineage: Eukaryota > Metazoa > Arthropoda > Arachnida > Araneae > Eresidae > Stegodyphus > Stegodyphus mimosarum. The sequence continues at coordinate 237,142 of KK115706.1, forward strand.
TAATATAATTTTGCATATTTTATGAAAAAAAAAAGACTGAAAAACTTTCAATTTAGTTTCTCATCATGATTTAGTTTCTAAATCAAAATATATTCATAATTAATAAAAATAACAATTAAAGACATTTTAAATGCTTTTCTTAAAATACAGAAAAGTTCTTTTTTTTTATTATTTTTATTGTTGTATGAATATTTTTGATACTGCTTGTACATGAATCTGACATCTTGAAACATGCCCTAATTATTATGACAGTATTTCAGAAGGAAAAACAGTCCAGGCATAAAGTGACAGATCAGTTCGGAATTACAATTTTGAAAATATCCCTTCTCATACATATTTTGGAAACTTCACAGGCTGAGCTTAAACCTCTGGCTACTTGGTGGTTAAGACAACTTTTTCAAACATAATATACTTAAACAGCCATGACTTACTCATAATTTACAATGAAATATGCCATAATTATTAATAATTATTATGACAGTATATCAGTAGGAAAAACACTCCAGGCATAAAGTGACAAATCAGTTTGGAATTATAATTTCGAAAATACCCTTTCTCATAGATATTTCGGAAACGGTACAGCCTGAGGTTAAACCTCTGGTTAATTGGAGGGTTAAGAAACTTTTGTAATCATAATATACTTAAACAGCCATGACTTATTCATAATTTACAACGAAATTTCTAATAGAAAAAAATGCTAGAAAGAAACAAATTTTAGAATAATTTTTTCCGATATGTATATTACTAACCAATATGTTTCAATATTTGTCTGTGCTGAGCTAATATGTGTAACACTAATATATTCTTTAAATATTGTGATTAATAGTAAATCTTTATATAACAACATTTGCTTCCTCTTGTTTTTAAATTAAACTTGAAAGCCTTAATTCCAGCTCCTTGCATAATATACAAATAAAATGGGTTAGTCTATATTTTAGGGTGCCCCTTGGATTATCATTTAGTTGTTTTTCATTTATCGCCAAATTATTGCTTAATTTATGGTAACCTGAGTAGTTGAACGTTATGGAAACCTTATTATGACATGATTGGTTTTGTGATTGCAGTGAATTTAACTGACAGGAAAATATTTGTAAGGGCTTATTTCTGCGTTGGATGTTAGTTAGGAAGTACATTGTGTATTTTGTGCTTTGCATAGTAAAATGGCTGCCGGTGGTAAACTGGGTGTGGTGGTACAGCACGAGGGAGAGGAAGATTTTTTTTTTTGAAGTAGTTTTTTTTAAAGTTTTTTGTTGGATGTAATTCAATGAAATAATTTACCTGAACAACAATAATATCCAACTTCTGGAAGTCGTATGATTATCTTTCTGAAAACAGCTTTCTTTACTTCTCAGTAAATCACTCAGTGACATTTAACGATCCAGAAACCGGAGCTCATGTCAACACTATCGAAGGTACGTGGAATGTAATAAAGAGGGATTTTTGGAAGAAATACCACCGACAGTCTGGCACTATGGAGGATATTTTTTACTTTTATTTTTGTGAATTTATGTAGCAACGGCAGTATGCATATTCTAGTTCAGATAATTTTTGAAAGTTTTTGGATGCTTTTAAGGAATTCTGTGTACCACAGAAATTTCTAAAGAAGGTAAGTTGATATTTCCCTTTTGTAGTGCATATATGAGATAACACGTATTTCCTTTTTTATGTTATTTTTTGATTGTGTGATTTAAAATGCAGTTTATTGTGCTTCAATTGGCTACAAAGTTTGTTCAATTTTGACAATGAGTAACTTTGGCTTAACCTAATATGATGTCATCATTCTTCTTATTTTTTTAATGTAAAAACAGATCGATGTGTACATGGGCAAAGTCAAGGCAGTGCGCAATGCCAAGTTTATGCAATTCCTTGACTGTTATTTTGGTTTTGTATAGTGTCCATTTTGAAATTGTACTTTGCTGGCCAATTTCTGCCGAGGAGCACCTTGAAATATATTTCTAATATTTGAAATATATTTCATAAAATGGTATTATATTACTTCTTTTTCATTAAGTTTGGGCACTACTGTGACACAATGGCAAATTAGAATTTTTCACGTAAATTCAGATTTCAACACAGAACACTGCTGAAATTTAAATGAATTAATATATTATAAATGAATTAATATATTCATTAAGATTCAATTCAGCTATTATTCAATGCAATTTGACAAAAGCATCATCCAGTCTAAGACAGTTTTGGTGATTCCTTAACATCACTCCTATCATCTTCTAACATACTGTTTAATTGAGCTGACATCTGAGAGATGAAAACAATAGTTATATACCCTGCTATTTTTAGTACTGCATTTAAACTAAAATTAGAAAATACTATAAACTTTATACAGATAACTAGTTTTTCACTACTTAAAATGATAAAAAGAAGAGGGAAAAAACTAGAAACTTTGAAAGTTTCATGACTGACATGTTTTAAAAATAAAACTAAGCAACAGATTACAATAGGCATTTTGACCTACAGAAAGACTGAATTTAAACAGCATGATAAAGAGTGACATGTTCCAAGTGATATAATTTCCAGAAGTGAATATACAGTGTCTCCCAAAAGAGTTTGTACACTAAGAATTTACAGAAAAAGCACTAGGTTATAGTATACTTAAGCGTGCCCCTTGGATTATCGCTAAGCTGTTGTTTCATTTATGGCAACCTGAGTAGCTGAATGTTATAGAAACCTTATTATGATGTATTTGATTGCGTGACTGTGATGAATTTGAATGATGGGAAAAGCAAGGGGTTGTGTGTTGGATGTTAGTTACGAAATACATTGGTTATTTTGTGGTTTACACATTAAAACAGCTGAATGTGGTAAGATTAATTTGAATTTATGGAACAAGAGGGAAAAAAGCATTAATTGACTGGTGTGTAAATGAAAGTTTACTTAGCCATTATAAGTGTCCTGTTAGTAGCGAGGAAATGCACATGGTCGAACGTCGGACTATACCGGCACTACAGAGGATATTTCTAACTTATTTTAGTGAATTTACGTGGTAATGCCCGTATACAGACTCTAGTTCAGATAATTTTAGGAAGTTTTTGGATGCTCGTATGGAATTTTGTTTGACTGAAGACACAGAAACTTCTAAATAAAGTAAATTGATATTTCCTTTGTGGAGTACTAAGATGAATTCCCTTTTTTATGTTATTTCATTGTTTGATTTAAAATGTAGTTTATTGAGGTTATATATTTTGTATTTGGCTTTAGTGTAGAACTGGCTCCTCCTTCAATGTTTTAAGTGAAAATAGATCAATGCATATATGGACAAAGCCAAGGGAGTACGCAAAACCAAGTTTGCAGGGTTCGTACACATTTCTGCGCATGGAAAATAAGTACTTTTAAGGACTTTTAAGGACCATTAATGAAAAAAAATTAAGGACCTATGAATAAATAGGAATTAAATAAATTCAATTAAAATATTATCTATGCCTGAACTTCATTTTTGTAATACCATCCTAAAAAGAAAATAGATCCGTAAGTAGGATGAATAATCATTAAACATGAATTAATTAACAAAATTATAAGTTTAAATCAACTTTATAAAATGTATCAAGCAGCATTAAATATTTTACATTTATAATAGTTGGACATATTTGGAAGAAAATAAGTGACATTTTATTTATGTTTTGCTAACAGTTAGTTTTATGATTTTTTTTAATGCTTCATTTTTGTCACATACTTGCTCAGTCTAGAGGCTTAGTAAATAGCAAGTCGGTTTTATGTCAAGCAGCATAGATTAAAATTAGAAGTAGATCATACTCAGTATGATTCATAAAAGATCGCCCTGTCACCGCTGCTGCTTGCCTAGAGAGAGACCTGCTGATTAGAACTAACCTAAAAGGCCTGATGTAGGCACGGTTGGCAAGATCTGAAAGTTAGCTGAGTTCTGTCTGTCACAGTTAGTGTCGTAGCTTCGTGTAGGTCTAATAAACCACTAAAGCACCACAGGTGGTAAGTTGTTTTGTATTGTTTAAAGTCTCACTAGATGCAAAGAATAAGTTTTACGCGATTTTTTACATTTTTGTGTTTTATCTTGTGGCCACGGTAAGGATTAATGAAAGGCAATAACTCGCTTTAATATGCAGAGGTAATTTTTAAGGGTAAGCAGTTAGTTATAAATAATTAAATTAGGTAGTTAGATAACCTTAGTCATTATGGATTTACATAGCCAATATGAAATTTTATTTATTTTTTTAATAATATTTGTTAAAAAAGCCCTATTAAAATCACAATCTAATAAAATTTCTAAAAATAATCTAATAAAATTAAGTTTAAATCTAAATAAAATCTAATAAAATTAAGTTTAAAATACATGTAATTTATGACATTGATTCTTAAACGATATTAGGATAACTACACATTAAAAGCTATAAAACATTCATGTTTTGTAACAACAAAACTCAACAAAATATTTATGCGTCTTTTTAATTTGAAGCCTTCCCAGACATTTTGGCTAATTTAAATCAATTTCCTTCTCTTTAAGCATGTTTTCTAACAATCAGAAAATTGTCTCAATAAGCAAATCAGTGTTCTCACTAGTTTCTGCGTGCTTTATCTCCTAACTTGTCAACCTCTCTACAATATAGTTATGAGGCTTTACTTGATCTGGTAAAAGTTAAATAGTCCAAAACCTCCCGACAGACGTGAAGCAAATTATCGCTATGTCTGAAAGTAACTACAGTGTCAGACACAGGTTTAAATAAGCCTCTTATTTAAAAAGAACTTAGAACATAAAGGCATGTTCTGATGCTAACAAAATTAGTTACAGCTCGTGGTGATGTAATTAAACAAGAACAGTCAAATTCAAACTAAAAATGTGGACTAGTGGTCAAAGACTATACAATTTAGTTTTAATTTAAGCTGGCTCAGTAACTCTATCATATGAGGAAATAGAAATGGGAAACTATACTAAAGGCTGAAATCATAAACAACTGGGTAATTTATATAATAATAATTGTACATATCTTTGAAGAATAATTTTCTTTATGTATTATTCAGTCTCTTTCTTCAACACATTTCCTTTTTATTTTAGAATTTTTGGATTTAATTAAGGATTTCTGTTATTCTAAAAAAACTAAATGCATATAGAAAAAGCTGCTAATTTTATTTCTTTAGCAATATCAAAATTGAGAAGAAATATGAAATATATATGGTAAGGGCTGGTTATAGAGCTGATGTGGCAGAAATTTTAGAATTTAGTGACAAACTAAGCAACAAAATCTAGAAATGTCATAACTTTTAGAATTTAGAGCAGGCACTGGAAGCAGAATTTAGAAAGGCACTAGGCAGCAGAATTTAAGATTCACAGAGATTGCATCAGGTGGAAATATGCCTAGCGCCAGTTCTGTATGATGCATTAAGGCATATTATATGAATCTTTTAAATTGTCAGTTTTCAATTTCTTTATTAATAAAAAAATACATTTCTATAACGCCTGTCCATGTGATAAGATTAGAAGCATTCCTGATATTTTCCATGCTTGTGTCCAATGAAAAGTAGAGAAAATAAAGGGAAGATAAACATGTTAAGAAAAAGATTCTAGTATCAGAAGTAAAACATTCAAATATTATGTTTTCATTGTTCTTCAAGGCGTTCTCGAAAAAGTAAGAAATTCATCACAAACTTTCTGTAAAATACATCCATTATGTGTTAATACCATGGAGACATTTTTAATTTTGTCACATATTACTGGAATCTTCTAGAATCGTGGGTCTATAAATCTTGCCTTCAAATCCTTCTAAACTTTCCAAGCTGCAGTGTCTAAAATCCTAAAGAAAAATTATCCCTACCAATTCTGTAATAGCCAAAAGCCAGAAATATTTTGAAAAAAAGGAAAAGTGTAAAATAAATTTTATAGAGAAAATTGATGCATATTCTGAGATTTCTGAATATTCTCAGACAATTACATGGGATAAACTCTTACTATGAAAAAATTAAAAAGAAAACATTTTTAATTAATTACATAGCTAATTTCGCGTTTAGTAAGAACTGTTTCGTAAATTGTGTTTTATAGCATTATACCTTGTTTATTTCTCAGATTCAAAATATTGTATAATAAGTTAAAATGGAACTTTATAATATGACAGCGAAAAATAAAAATATTTTATTATAATGTCTTTTTTTAAATATATTGTAATTTCAATATATTACCATTATTTTAATGGAATTTATTAGTGTTACAATGTACTAAAAAAAATCGTCAAAAAATTCTCAGATCTCGGAATTAAAAAATTTCTATAAAAACTGATCTTAAAATTGCCCAAATGTTGATATGTCGCCAAATTTAGAACCGTTAAATAAAAAAATTCACATCACCAAAAGCGAAAAGTTGTTAAGAGATCTTCATTAGAAAAAAAATGAATTTCGAAATGCTTATGTTTCACTTCTTGCTTAGAAACTCGAATATCCCACTATTTATATTAGAAATAAGAAGAAATTATAACACATGAACCCATTCAAAAGATAATCATATATGTCAGTGAATCGCCAAAAATATTCCTCCAAAATGCTAATTCACACTCAAACTGGCAGCCGTAAAAACAGACAGAAATTTCAGATGATTAAAATTAAGGACCTTCTGCTGATTTTGGCCGAAATTAAGGACTTTTAAGGACCAAAAAACCTAAGGACTTTTAAGGACTCTTAAGGACCGTACGAACCCTGGTTTGTGCAATTTTTTGAATTTTTTTAAGTGAAAATAGGTCAGTATGTACACAGATACCAAGTTTGTGCAATTCTTTGACAGGTTACTTTGGCTTTGTGTAGCGGCGATTTTTGGCGCAAAAATCATTACTACACAAAGCAAAAATAACAAATTAAAGAATTGCACAAACTTCGTGTCCATGTACCCCCAAAAATCGCCAAGGGGCACCTGTAAATATATTTTTACCTACCACTGTAACCTGGAAATAAATTTGAATATAAAGTGCAATATTTTTTTATATCATCTCCATGTGGTTTAGAATAAAACAAACCTTTTTAAATTTTTAATTCTAACCTTATTTTCTTTTTCTAAAATTGAAAATGTAAGGAGACACAGATAAAACATGCCACAAAAGTGATCGTACACCAAAACATTTTTGTAAAATTTCATAAATGAAGTTATCATCTACCACTCCCCCTCCCCATTTTAGTGCCATTTAAAATATTGTTTGGCTTTATTTTTTGCTTGCTTACTTTGTTATACTTCCCTTTAATGCTTAAAAATGGCTTATAATCATAGGGAAACAATGAACAACATTCGAAAATTGATATTAGTAAATTTGTCCCATTCTACAGTGCAGTATGTAATAAAATGCTTTAAAGACGAAAATCCGATTCAAAATAAAGTAAGAAGAGGTTGTTCAGCAAAGAGGACTTGATGCAACTCAACGTCATTCAGAGATTTATAGTCAAAAAATCCACATTTGGGTGTTGTAAAGATTTCTACAGAATTTACTGAAAAATTTCCTACTTCAGTTTAACTAAAAACTATTTGATGAGTACTCAAATCAGCTGGATTACATGGGCACTCTGCTTGAAGAAAAATTTTTTTAGAAGAGTAAAAAATAGAAAGCTTAGGCTTTTCTTCTCAAAATCAATGGTAATAAGCCCAAAGCATATTGGAATATCTTATTTGCAGCTAAAAGTAAATTTAACATTCTTGGTTCCAATGGGCATATAACTGTATGGAGAAAAAAGAAAATTAGCTTAATCCCAAGATCCTGGTTGGAACAGTAAGTGGTAGAGGTGTTTTTGTGCGAGGGTGCAAGATAACATCGGAATTATATAACTTAGTATCTATTGATGACACAATGAATCATACTCTTTATTTAAATATTTTAAAAGATAGTTTTAAATTATTAGCCCAAAATTTGAGGACTGGAAAAAAAAAAACTTTATTTTTTATCAGGGTAACGATTCTATGCAAACGGCCCTCAGCATTTGCCTTTTGGGTGTCTCTAATTGTCTACAAGTTCCGAAAACACCACCTCAATCACCAGATTTAAACCCAACAGAACACATATGAAGAGAATTAGAGGTTAAAATACAAGGATACAATATTAAAACAAAAACTGAACTAAAAAAAGTCATGATGAAAGAATAGAGGAACATTTATGCAGATATTACAAAAAAAAAAAAAAAACTGGTGAATTAAGATCAGACATTTCAAAGCTGTCATAAATACTGCAAGATATACTACAAAATACTAAAATATTTACTAGTATGTGTAGATTTCTTTAAAACATAGGAAGACATTTGTGTGTTAATTTTTCTTTTAATTTTTTTGATTTCATTTTTATTATTGAATAAAGCAAAATTTCACTGAAATGCATAAGCATATGAACACTTTTGGGACAGACTGTATATTGCAGATCTGATACTAAATTTATAGATACTAAAAATCTAATCATTCTCTTTAGGGCTAAGGAATATAGAAAAAGTTGGGACTTATAAAGGCATTTTGGTGAAAATGCGCTTCAGCCCACTGCTTGGCGATGTTTTGAAAATCGCCAATTCGGCGCGTTTCTGCGAAACGTCTTTGCAATTGCAACCTTCCCGACACGTTCCGCGAAAACCTTATTGTAAACAAAACATAGAATTCTAAAGCATAAATTAGTATGGAAACTGTTGCCACAAAAAGATAATAAAATAATATGCAAAACGAACATTATGATCATTATAATATTTGTCAGTTAGGTTTAAATTAATTATTTACATTTTATGTTGTAATACTTATTATGCCGTTACATAACCTTCCCGACACGCTCCGCGAAAACGTAACCAAAATGGCATCGAAGAAAGAAGGAATTTTTTTTTAAAAGGGCATTAAAATTACAAACGATACCATGTACACACCGTTCCGTTTTAACTTTAAAAAAAAATCTGCGAATTGGACAATGTAGGCAACGTGCACAAATGAACAAAAGCTAAAATAACGAAAATAAATTACAAGAAAATGTCATGTGCACAGCGTTCCTTTTAAACTTAAAAAAAACTTCAGCGAATTGCACAATGACGTACAAACAGTCAGCCATGTTGGCGGATATACGGAGTTACCCATGTTGGCGCGTTTATTGCTCATTCAAAAACAATCACCGCCAAGCAGTGGGCTAAAGCGCATTCCAACCGTAATATATTTAGAATTTTGTGCATATGTGGACAAATTTTTACATAAAGTTCATTAAAACCAATCAGCAAACAAAATGTCTAAAATAAGCAGAATGATGAAGAATTATGACATGTTGAAACCAAAAATCCCTTTCCATATTGGATTATGTCTGCTAAATCCAAAGTATTTTCTTTCCCTCATTAGAAAATTCAGTCCGAGTTATATTACATTTGCTTGAATACTGCGTTCCATTCCACGGCAGCTAATAATCCTTTTTCGCTTCATTGACATTAAAGCAGAATACGAGAATGATAAGCTGACTTACTAAAGCTGGTTTAATTGGAATTTAAAAAAAAGAGAGAGAGAACTGAAACGTGAAACTGCACAACAGAAAATGAATAATTTTTCAAATGTTTCCGAAATATCTGCAAGAAATCTTCCGCAATTAAAACGAATAGTGAAGAATGGGTTTATGCAAATTTACAGGATTCATTAAGATTAAGGAATGTAAAGAAGTCCACGCTCACATACAAGTATAACTCACTTTCTTGATGTTTCTTTTCTTCGTCTTAATTTGCTCAGGACAGATACCAAATTATTATTACCAACAGATTCAAATGTATTAGATAAAAGTTCTTTAACACCAGATCTGCGATTACTAGCTCGATCGAGTAGCACCTGCGCCATATTAAATAATTTTAACAAATATTACATAATGCAGGTTACTTATTAAAATCAATTTTCAGGCAAATATACCACATTAACGTTGTTACAACATTCGTCCAAATTTTGGTGCTGAATTTCAATTCGATAATATGACAGGGAAAACAACTTTCGCTTTGCAAACACTTTCAAGTAAACAATCTGCATTCTAGGTACGTCGCAAATTTTGCGCATGCGCAGCATAAAAATATGCCGTCGGGGCTAAATCCCCAAAGGCGGAGGGAGGCAAAGCCCAAGGTATAGTGCACTAGAAGATATAGTGGGATTATCGCTCCATAGACCCCATGTTAAAACAGGATAATCCGTTTTTGTACAAATAATAGAGGGCGCTGTTAGCGCATGTGCCCCATCGAAATCAGGTAGACGTTTGTTTACTATCGCTGACATGTGCCAGTTTCCTCTTGAAATCTAAGCAATTCTGGACTACATTTTTTTGCTTTGAGCCGCTAAAATTTAATTTACGATATGTCATCAAAACTTTCTCGAAAGTGTTTTGTACCTGGCTGTATATCTGGGCACCGAAATGCTACAAAAGTGTCATTGTTTAAAGTTCCTAAAGATGAAAAACTTCGTCGAGAATGGGCGAAAAGAATTTCCAGAGGAGATAAAGAACTATCGATCCAACATAGTGTTTGTGAACTGCATTTTGAACAGCATTTCATAGATAAATTTTATAATCATGTTGTTAATGGTGAGGACATAAAAATTCCAAGAGGCAAACCATTGCTTAAACCTGAAGCAATACCCAGCATATTTCCTAAAGCTCCCAAGTATTTCAATAAACCACTACCCAAGAAAAGGAAAGACAGAAGTAATGTAACAACTGAGGCAAAAACAATGTGTGTGAATAAAGAAAATCATGATGCTTCAGAAATCTCTGTTTCAAGAACCATGAGAATAAGTGATGTAGAGACTGTTCAGTTACCTTCTCCATTTTGGTCAAAATTACGGATAAAAAACTGTCCTCAATCATTAGTGTTCGTTAATTTGATTTTTGATAAAAATTTGGAGTATCCATTGGTCAGAAAATTAATCAGCGTTATTGAAAAAAATAATAAACTAACTGCAGATGTTTTTATGTGTGGGCAAAAAACACAGTCTGTTACTTTTAATGCTGTAAGTGAATTAATAATTTTGCTTAATAATGTTGAATCAATACCTCTCTGCTATGGAGCTGGAAGCATTTTAGAATATAATCAATATTATCTTAAATATGTAAACATTATGCATGATCAAATATATAGTAAAAAATGTACAGTTAAGATTAATGAGTCTGCAACATGTGTACATTGTAAATATGTAAATAGATTGATGAAAAGAAAAACTTGTAAAAATATATATTTGAAATCAAAATTGGGTAGTAATAGAAAAAACAAATTGATTTGTTGTTTAAGAAAAAAAATTACAGAGTTATCCTTAAAATTGAAGGAACAAAAAACAAATGAAATGTGCAGTTCTGTTGTTGCTTCAAACCCAAAGCAATTGCTTGCAATAAATGCTTATAATGATGCCGCTAAACGTAAAAGTAATCAAGGTATGATTTATGATGCGAAATGGCTGATTGAATGCATAATAATGAGAATGAAAGGACCCAAACTTTATGAACATATCCGCGAAAATAAAATTCTGATTGTGCCTGGAAAGAATTGCCTTCTGAGATATATTAAAAATTACCGCAGTGGATTTGGTTTCTGTGATTCTGTTTTTCAGGCAATCAAACTGAAAACTCAAACTATGGAACCCTATTTTCTCCATGGTGGTATACTGATAGATGAAATGAAGTTGTCTGAAAACTTGCATGTGGGTTCAAATGGTCAGATTGAAGGATTTGTGGACTTGGGAAACTTTCAAGATGGCAAAAAACAAAGTAACCATGGATTAATATTCCTATTTCAACCATTTGTTGGTGACTGGAAGCAGATTATTGCAGTTTTTGCCACATGTAACAATGTTAAAGGGACCTTGCTTTGTGATTTGATCATAGAAGCAACAATATTGCTAGAAAATGCAGGTCTCTATGTAGATTATATAACTTGTGATGGTGCGGCATGGAATAAAGTAATGTGGAAGAAATTTGGTATTGGTATTCGGTCAGATAATACAGTTGAATATCAGATGAATCATCCATGTGATGAAACACGCAAATTAAATTTTATATCTGACTTTCCACATTTAATAAAATGTATGCGAAATGCCTTTTTGAAACATGGATTTTACACACCATATGGAGAAGTGCGACCAGAGCATATAATTTGTGCATGGAAGAAAGATTGTGATGCCATTACTTTAAAAGCAATGCCACATATTAATAGAAGGCATCTTTTTCCAAATAACTTTGAAAAGATGCGAGTGGATTTAGCATTTCATTTGTTTGGAAATGAGGTTATCAATGGCCTTAATTTTTTCCGTAATGAAATAGAAGAGTTGTACGAGAACTTGGAAAGTACAGTGCAATTTGTGAAACAGATAAATTCAATAATTCATATAATGACATCTAGGTATGCTGCAGAAGCTTTATTTTTAAATTCAGAAAAACATACAGCATTATTACAATTTTTATCATTTCTGGATGAATGGGAAGAGCTCACTAAAAAAAAAAATATGAAACTTGGCTTCATTAGTCAGTCAACTGCTGAAGGTTTACGTGTTACATTAAAATCAACATTGTTTCTACTTCATTATGTGACAGAAGAATTAAATTTTAAATATATATTAACTTCAAGATTAAGTCAAGATGCCTTAGAAAATTTATTTGGTATCATAAGACAGTCTAAAGGCTTTAATGATCATCCAACACCAAGTGAATTTTTGAACATTGTTGAAACACTGCGTTTTTACAATCTTGCCAAATCACCAAAGCATGGAAATGTACCAGAAGAAGTCATAACTGCACTTCTTGTGCCTTCCACTGATAAAATGCATGCTGTAAAAAATAGTCAACATATTGAGTGTATAATTGACCAATTGATTGAAAAAGGTCAATTAGCTGATGCTTGCTCATCATTTGATTTCTATTGTACAAACGTCGATCATACATATGCATCAAAACAAAGTGATTCACGTATAATTTATTATATTGCTGGATATGTTGCTAGAAAATGGATTAAAGTGGAAAAATGTGTTGCTTGTTCAGAAGTTTTAAGAAATATAGGATTGGAAAGCACAGTAAATTCTGAATTTATTTCTTTAATTAGTAAAAAAAACCTTACATATCCTTCAAATAGTTTATATGCTTTAATTGAATATCTCGAAAAGTGTTTTGTAAATTTTTTTAATATAAATATAATAGAAAGAAGCAGTATATTACAATTTGTATCATCTCTCAAGTTAAATCATTATGTAGGGTGTGATTTACATAAAACAATGCTAACCAAAAAAATTGTAAGATTTTATGTTATCACACGATTTCATTTTTACACAAAAGCTCTAAACAAGCAAGAAAACACAAGGCAGAAAGCTAAATTTTTAAAACTCCATAGAATTCAATAAAAGGAAGCAGTCTGTAGATATTATTTAAATATTTCGTGAATTATGTCAGTTTGTGTTAATATTTTTGTTTGTTTATTTTTTCATTTTTTTCTTTGTTTATTATATATATATAAAGATTTGATATTAAGGAATTAAAATTATTCATTTTTAAGCATGAGGAATGAATGTTCATTTCTTCATGTTATGTGCAATATGAAATTGCTGTAGTATATAATTGTCTTACGTATCAATTAAAAGATGTTTTCGATTAATCTGTGAAAATTAATGTGTGGCAAAAACTGCAATATTTTCCTTCCATTTACCAATAAATAATAGAAATTGAAATATTTTTTTTATTTCATTTTAAAAATATTATAAGCAGCAAAAATTGCAATAATTTCTTTCCTGTTACCAATAAATAATATGCAAAAACTGCTATAATTTCTTCCAATTACCAATAAACAAAATGCATGTGGCAAAACTGCAGTAATTTCCTTCCAGTTACCAGCAGATAATAGAAATTAGAGTATTAGACCATGACTGCTGTGTTTCTTTCTTTCTTTTTTTTCCCCCCCCCCAATCTTGAAAGTATTGTAAGTTAACAAATCCTTCAAATTGATCATTTAAGTTCACATGCAAATTATAATATATGATCACAAAGTTTGTCTTCTATCATTTTCATAATTATGCATTCAATTACCATTTTGGATCATAAATAATTCTTTGATTACTTGTATATTTAGAGATCATTATATGTATTTATTTCAAGCAATTACTCTGAATTCGATGCTATAAGATAATTACACACTTCATATTTTTTCCTGCTATTTTAACTTTAAAGGCACTTTTGTAATTTTTTCCCTTAAATAGCAAATTAGTTTATTTGTGCACTTGCCACAGATTTTGACACCTGTGAAAGAGAAGTCGAACACATGCCGAGATCATCTATGGACTGTGTGTATGTGTGTGCATGTGAACAAGGATAATTAAACACATACGTATTATTTCAATAATACTACCAAAATGTGTGGTAGGTGCATAACAGAAAAGTACCCATAATTGTACATTTTTAGTATATATTATATATTGATCATGCATAATATTTACAAATATTTATGGTAATGTCATCTATATTCCAGATTGGTTCTAGGCTCTACTGCAGGGAGATATTGAATCAATATGATTAAGCAAGGTTATTAATTATTAACTAAGCAAAATTATTATTGACAAATATTGAGCATTTTATCTCAGCTGTTACATTAGCTAAGTCTCCTTTTATTTAAAAATGGCTTATTAAAATATATTTGAAGATTCATAAATATGATAAATATTGCTTAAGGTTTATGTAAGGATTTGCCTCATTGAATTTTAGTTCCTCAATTTTAACAATATGACTAAAATTTATCAATAAAATGCTCTTCTAAATGCAGTTCACACATATAATCCTGGCTTGGTAGCTCTGTGTTTTCTCAAAAAGTCTTTTTCAACCATTCTTGATAAAATGCAAGTTCTTTAATAGTTACTATCTTGTGGAATTTTATTGTCCAGATATGCAACTAGGTACTTTTCCGTTTCGGAAAGCCGTTAAAAAAAAAAAAAAACTTTGCCAAATGCCAATAATAATATATTAATTGTGGTAAACCTATCACACAATTCATGAAATTGAATGCTTGTCTGAACAAATCTTTGAAAGTATATTCCTATGAATTCTAATTTATGACAAAAATTCTTCAACAACTGCACTGTTATATGTTTGCATATGAACTACGAGTTACTAGATCTAGTTGGCCTTGAGGGAGGCCGGTTGATATCTCAAAAACGTAAGATGACATCAACACACAGTCCAGAAGCTAACTTGGAATGATCACATCACTTACGTGAGGAAAAAGGTAATTAACAGCTTAAAGCCCCTGTTTAATAAGTTCTCAAAGTTAGATTTACGAAGGAAGCTGCTAGCGTACATAATGAACATAAGACCCATCATTACCTACGCCTCACCTGCCTGGAATATGGCAAGCGCGAGAGACCTCCACAGACTACAAATAATACAGAATAGAACTCTACGCATGATTACCAATGCCCACTACTACATCAGCAAAGCTACCTTGCACAGAGATATGAAACTCAGCACTATCGAGCAGCATCTTCACAACTCAATAGGAATTTTTACACGAAGGCCCTTAACTGCCCTCACTTAGCAAATTTAAATACGTTAAACTACACAATTCTAGAAGAGGACTGTAATATCAGACCCCTTGCGGCCCACCTTGTAAATGACTCAAATTTCCCTACCTAAAGGCGCTCCCGAGCGCAATATCTTGTATAGTGTACAGTCGGTCACAAAAGTATTCGAACACCGGAACACCCTGAAAAGCATATTCAGAAAATATGCTTTTCAGGTGTGGAGGGAAACAAAACTCCAGCTAATCTTGGCTAGACGAGGAAACAAAATGGTCGTTCAAATCAGTTTTGGTTCGACGAAGAAACAGGTCATTCAAATAAATTTTAGTTAGGCGAGGAAACAAAATGGTCGCTCAGGTCCATTTTAATCAGACCAGGAAACAAAAGGGTCTCGGTTTCTCTCTAGCAGCATCTCCTTTTTCCATATTTGAATCTGTTACGACACAAAATGTTTTAAGATCATGGGGAGTTTGTCAGAAACATCTTTGGCTGTTAGTTCAATTCCAATAAAGTGTTTTCGCTTCCTTCCTTTGTCATGACCAAACTCATCCCAAAATTAAGTAAAAGAAAAACTTCTAAAGGTTTAAGCTTGGAGAAAAGTCACTAGGGTGATTCCGTTTCCCAGTGATGGGAGGAAAATATATTCTTCAGAACCAGGTTGTATCGAAACCCGTAGCGATTGAAACTGAAACACAGAAATTATGAGGCATCATATTTCATTTAAATACGTCTAAATGGACCCATTTCTTTTCTTCCGCTTCATTTCAGCGTTTTCATTTTGCCTCTAAAAAATTTCCGGAAAAAGCCCTTTTCATCTTGGAACCATTCAGGAATTCTCTATGAAGAAACATTTATCCAGAGCATGTTTGTTTCTTTCTCGTCTTAAAATATATAGAATATCAAACACAGCCATGTCGAAGAGTATACTTTACAGGGATCCGCTATGAAGAAACACTTACCCAGACCATGTTTGTTTCTTTTTCGTCATAAAATATTATAGAATAGCAAACACAATTACAAAACCATGTCGAAGAGTGTTCTTTATAGAAATCATCAGCATCTTATCCGCTATGACGAAGCTTTTATCCAGGTGAAGCAGATGTTACATCTTCAGCAGCACTTGTTGATCTGAAGCGAGACGCCAACTGCTTATATAGATAAGCAATTCATTTCGAAAGTGAAACCGACTGGGAAACATTTTTCTCGAAATACATACAAAACAAAAACCTTTTTGTTAATTTAATGATAGCTTACTTTTCCAATGTTAACCTATGGGAAAATGAAAAAGTAAGACATCATTAAATTAACAAAAAAAATTTTTTTTAATATGTGTTTCAGATTTTCGCTGAGAAAATTTTCCCAATCTGTTTCACTTTACCATTTTCACTTTCAAACTGAATCGCTTATCTATATAAACAGTTGTTGTTTCGCTTCAGATCAGCGCGTGCTGTTGAAGATGCAACATCTTCCAAACCTGGATAAAGGGATCTTCATAGCAGGTAGAATAGTTTTTTTTATCATTTTCCCTTCGACATGGTTTTGGAATTTTGATAGATATGGTATAATTTTTTTTTCTTTGTTGGCTATTGTATTTGCATTGGGTTGGCTACTGGATTTGTATTGGGTTGACTATTGGAATTGTAGTGGGTTGGCTATTGGAATTGTATTGGGTTGGCTATTGTGTTTGTATTGGGTTGTTTTTTGTGTTTGTATTGGGTTTAGTTTTATGATTGTGTTTCGTTTGGCAAATTGTCCTGTCATTAATTTCTCTTTATTATGATTCTTTTGGAACTTGGAGCGGACGAGATGTTTATCAATGATATATAGTTTGCGATTCTTTCCTCCTCCCGACACATTTCTTCAGAAAATGGAATGCCTTTCGAACTTTTAAGATTTCTTTTCCAACCCAAAACGGATTGGGAGATGATGATGAAATTTGAGATGTCGGGAGATTTTTGTGATTCTGATCCTGAACGGTGGCGTAACAAACAAATCACCTTAACGGTATTTTTCCACAAAGGGGATGAGGAAATTGGATCCGACCTTTGGGATTCTTTTCCGACCCAAATGAATCGGTAAGAAATATAAATTTTTAATTTTGATGACTAAAGAGAAGGACCCTGATGATGAAATTCGGGAGATTTTGTGCCTCAAATCTGGAACAGACAAATCTTTTCAATACCTCAACGGTGTTGTTGAAGGTGGAAATCTGTAAACACTTCTCAAATTTCAACGGTTTCTCAAAGGATGAGGAGTCATATATAAATGATGGGATCCAGTGAAGAAAGCTTCTCCTGCAGTACATTTTTAAACTCATTCAAGATAATTTGACCTTTCTTTTCACTGTTTCAAAACCAATAATGAGAAGGTATGCCGTCGCGAACCATAAAAATGGGTTCGTGAACCGTGGCGTTTCCCCCAAAATAGATTCGACCTTTGGGCCCAAAACGGTTTGGGATATGATGAAATTTCAGATGTTGGGGGATTTTTGTGATTCTGATAAACGGACCGTTTCTCAAACCATTTACAAATCTGCTATGAGAATGAGGATTCCACGTCAAAGCTCTGGAGGAAAACCATTCACAAATCTTCTATGAAGAGCCGCATTTTTCCAAAAGAGTCACAATATATACAGAATAACAATCAAATTTCCAAAACAACGCCCAAGAGTATTCTCTGAAGAGAAACGATAGAAATCTTTCACGAATCCGCCGTATTTTTCCAAAATAATCACAAAAGGTACAAAATGACAATCAAATTTTCAAAACCTCGTTAAAGAATATCCATATTCTCTGAATGCAAACCATTCATGAATCTGCTATGAGGAGCCGCATTTTTTAAAAAGAGTCACAAAATATATAGAATGACAAATTTCCATGTCCAAGAGTATTCGTATTCTCCGAAGGGAAACCATTACCGAATCCACTATGAGGTCGCAAAAGAGTCATAAAATATATAGAAAAGCAATCCATTTTATCCAGTTGAAGGAGATGTTGCATCTTCAGCAGCATTCGCTGAGTTGAACCAAAACGCCAACTGTTTATATACACTGATGCGCAAAAATTAAGGACGAAGTCGAAAAATTAGCATATCAGCTGAACGAAGAGGCAGAGCGGACAGAAAGACCAGTCAGGAGATTAAGTAAGGTGATGTACTGTAGCACATGCGCAGATATGCAGGTAGACGTAATGGGGGAGTGTCTGAGTAGTATAAAGCATGTTGTCGGTGTAAGATCAGTATTTCTGGCGAATAGATTGCACGCCGTATAGCAGTTAAAATCACACCGAGTTGCTGCCTCAGCGAGAAATGGCGAATAATCAATCTGTTAGACGACATCTGGATGCTTTTACCCGAGGTCGAATCATTGGGAAGTTGGAGGAAGGCCACAGTGTGAGAAGTGTGGCTGCAGAGTTCGGAATTGCTCACAGCATCGTTTCACGACTTTGGAGACAATTTCAAACTACCTGAACAGCTATCCGGGGGTTTAGTAGTCGTCGTCCACCAGAAACCACACCCGCAGATGACCGGTATATTGCCTTACAGGCCAGAAGAAACAGACGGCAGACAGCGGGAGAAATCGCTAGACACACGACACAGGCGACTGGATGACCGATATCGCGTTTTACCGTGGCCAGAAGACTGCACGGTGGTGGTCTGTTTGCACGACGCCCTGTACGGTGTGTACCTCTAATGCCTGCCCATCGGAGAAGGCGTTCTCTGTGGTGCCGGGAACACCGGAATTGGAGAGACAATGAATGGGGACGAGTACTCTTTACAGATGAGAGCAGATTTAGTCTGAGTTGCAATTCTAGACACATACACATCTGGACAGAGCGGGGAACACGCAATAACCCCTTCAACATCATCAAAAGGGACTGTTTTGGAGGTCGCGGAGTTCTCGTTCGAGAAGACATAATGCTTGGTAGCCGGACCGACCTTCATATCTCCCAAGGAGGTTCGTCATCGGGGACTGCTATTGTAACGCGGTTCTTCTTCCTTACATGCGTCTTTTCACAAGGGCAATGGGTCCTCAGTTCCTCTTCATGGACGACAACGCTCCACCTCATCGCATAGTTACTGTCAAAGAGCTGTTGGAGAGTGAAGATATTGAACACATGGATTGGTCGACAAAGTCTCTGGATCTAAATCCCGTCAAGCATGTACGGAAATTACTGGGGAGACCCGTGGCAGCACGTAACTTATCGCCGTAACGATTCCAAAACTGCGATTGTTGCTACAAGAGGAACGAGCAACAGTGTCTCAACAGCTCATTAACAACCACATATCCAGCATGCACAAATGATGTGAAACCTGCCTAGAAGTCAGGGGAGATCATATCCCCTATTAAAGACCGGATGTTTCTTGCTGGACACCCATCACATGGATGTTTCGGCCTTCAGTTGCATTGCGCTCCATGCTACTTTTTCAATAAAAGTTCTTTTTATCCCTCTGATTTGTCTTTTAGTAAGTGTTGCTTACATTACTCATGTCCTTACGTATTGGGGATCTTATGGTATTAAATGTGTTGATTTGCAAAGCTTTTGTACAAAGTTATATTGAAAAAACCGTCTCTTCCTTAATTTTTGCACACCAGTGCAGATAAGCGATTCATTTCGAAAGTGAAAATGGTAAAGTGAAAGCGACTGGAAAAATATTTTCAGAGAAACGTCTGAATGGTTTAAAAAAAACTTTCTTGTTAATTTAATGATATCTACTAGACATCATTAAATTAACTCTTCATTTTCGGTTTGATGAGGTCATAAAAAAAACCTTTTTCTCTTAAAAATTATGTCTTACTTTTCCAATGTTAACCTATGGGAAAATGAAAAAGTGAGATATCATTAAATTAACAAAGAGTTTTTTTCTTTTTTTTCTTTTTTTAATATGTGTTTCAGATTTTAAGAAAAATTTTCCTAGTCTGTTTCACTTTCAAAATGAATCGCTTATCTGTAGAAACGGTTGTTATTTGTCTTCAGATCAGCGCGTGCTGTTGAAGGTGCAACGTCCTGCATAAAGGGTTCTTCATAACAAGTAAGGTATTTATGAATCATTCCTATTGTTTTCAATTCTACATGCTTTTGAAATTTTGATAGATATTGTTATGTTTCTTTTGGAACCTGGAACGAATGAGGTGTTTATGAATGACTACTACATATATTTTACTATTCTTTTCGAAACCTGTATGGAGAATTTATTATAACCGATCCAACGTTTCTCTTCAAACTTCGACATGATGACTATTCTGTATATTTATGATTCTTTTGGAAAAATGTGATCAAGATAACAGATTTATCGTTCGATCCAACGTTTCTCTTCAAAACTTTGACATTATGACTACTGTGTATATTTATGATTCGTTTGGAAACATGTGATCAAGACAACCGATGTATCGTTGTAAGGTTTTAGTTAAACTAACCAAGTTTTATTTTAATTTAAATCTTTCTATCTCCTCTCTGTTTCAACTTCCCGTCAGAAGAAGCGCGCGTTTTCAGCTTATGCTAATTTTGAAGTACAGCCAAGTGCTATTTAAGCCAGAGGTAGAAACCTCTCAATGTGAGAGAGCTTAGTCTGTCTCAGATCACGGTCACTCTGCTCAACGTTCGCCTGACCAGCTAGCAGTTAAAATTTATATGCCATAGTGCTTACTACGTAATTGCATATTGAAGCAATTTGAAGTGCGCTAGTATATCTTGCTACGCACCCTTTCAGGTAGAGGCCAACTTCCGCGATTTGCTCTGCGAAGCAAAGTTTAATTTAATTTCTATTTAGGTATTTATTTAAATTTATTTGTTTGTTAAGTTCGACCCAAGTGTGGTCTTCTACTTCTGTATCCCTCCCGAGTTGGGAAGTGTGTAAATAATAGTGATCTAATAAAAGAGGATTTCAAATCCCTTTCAAGTGCAGTTATTCTCCAACTCAGCATCTACATCAGAACAAAGCTAACTTTTCATCAGCTCACTGTTCCAGTTCAGGACTTGAGAAGAAGAACCCTATTACAGGCTTTACCATGTTTCACAGAACACTCAGTCCTGACAGTGGCGCCCGAACAAAAAGAAGAGGATGGCCTCAACGACAAGAAGACGAACCTGAGATACCTGCTGTAACTGTCCAGAATCCTGAGATAGCACCTCCTGGCATAGAAAGATTCGGCTATATCGTACAAACCATGCGAGCAGCCATGAAGCCAGCGGCAAGTTTTGACGGCAAGACAACCGTAATCAATTTCCTGGAAAAGCTAGACTCCCACTTCATGCTATATCCAGTTCACGAATTTCAGAAAGTCGCTCTTGCTACCAGCGCTTTGAAGGGCCAAGCGCTAAGTTGGTTCAATTGCATTGGAAAAAATCTCTTGGGGGAACCAGGAAGCCCCACATATACGTATGAAAATTTCAAGAATTCCTTGATGGAAGTGTAACTAAGATAGCCATGCTGACATCCAAAGTATTAGATTCTCGTGAAACAGTAATAGCCGAACTCAAAAAAGGATGGCCTCAACGACAAGAAGACGAACCTGAGATACCCGCTGTACCTGTCACCCTGAGAATTTCAGTCATCCGGATATTGTGCCGATAAGAAACAGAGCAGAAAACTATGAATTAATTGACGGACTGTTATTCTATACGAAAACGTCTAATGAGAATCATGAATATAGACCGGTTATCCCAGCTAGCATGAGATTTAATGTATTAGAGGAGTTGCATGATTGTGCCATTTCGGCTCATTTAGGTATACGAAAAACTGTTCAAAGAGTTCGCGAAGTCTCAGATCACGGTCACTCTGCTCAACGTTCGCCTGACCAGCTAGCAGTTAAAATTTATATGCCATAGTGCTTACTACGTAATTGCATATTGAAGCAATTTGAAGTGCGCTAGTATATCTTGCTACGCACCCTTTCAGGTAGAGGCCAACTTCCGCGATTTGCTCTGCGAAGCAAAGTTTAATTTAATTTCTATTTAGGTATTTATTTAAATTTATTTGTTTGTTAAGTTCGACCCAAGTGTGGTCTTCTACTTCTGTATCCCTCCCGAGTTGGGAAGTGTGTAAATAATAGTGATCTAATAAAAGATTCGAAGTATCATTTGGAAGAATCTGTAAAGTGACGAATAATCGGTCGTTTAGAAGCAGGGCAGTCGATCATGGAAACAGCCACATGTCTGAATATTTCAAGACAGTCAGTCTCTAAGCTATGGAAACAGTTTCAAAATGATGGAAGTGTTGTAAGGAGGCCTGGACAAGGTCGGAAACGAATGACAACTGCTTCTGAAGATCGGTATCTGGCATTAACTGCCCGTCGTAACAGAAAGGCTACTGCTCGCCAGTTAAGCTCAGAGCTTGCAGCCGCCACTGGAACTGTTGCATCACGGCAAA
>KK115707.1:1512-59098 GCA_000611955.2 Stegodyphus mimosarum
TTTTTTTTTTTTTTTTTTTTTCCAGAACATTTATTGTGAATGGAACTTCAGCTTCTGATCAGTTTATATATAAAATAAATTTGAGTGGTGTGTCTCAGAATTTATCAGATTCTCAAAATGCTTGTTTTGATGCTGCTGTTTGTCAAACTAAACAAGATACAAATTTTATCTGAGATATTGGTAGCAGTGACTCTAGGACTTTTGTTATGAGAGGTATTATTTTATATTGCTATGTATGTAAGCTTATTTAACTTTAAAAAAAATTTTTTTTAAGTAATGTTTGATTTTTTAATGATAAAAAAAATTTAGTGTCTCTTAGTGGATGGTATTTACAATCAAGTAGATAAGGTTTTTATCATTTAGATTCTCTCCCCGTAAATACATCTAAATTCCTTCATAATGTTCAGACCATTAGTAATGCAATTACTAAAATTACTGAATGCAAGTGATTTTGTGGATTTTTTGTTTATACAGGTTGTTTTTCCTTTTTTTAAATGTAAATATAAACTAATTTTCTTCAGTAAGTAAAAAATATTACTGTCTACTAATCTTCTGAATAAGGTAAATTTAAGTACTGGATTTTAAATGTTAAGTTACATGATTTTTTTTACCTTTTTTAAAAATATATGAACTTTTTTTTTTAAAGGCTCAGAATTGCTTTTAATATTTGCATCTCGAACGCAACCTTGTGGGAAGAACAAAATGAAAAATGTTACCTCAATTATCAATCTACGGTGTGTTTCTACTGCTAGAATTGTAAGTGGATAAAAAGTTTTAAAAAACTGTAAGGATGTGTGTTTTTGAATTTCTTTCTAAAAATTGGTTTGAAACTACTTCAAGTTGGCTAAGATAACAGATGATTAAAATGTTATTAATTAATTATAATTAAAAAATGTGAGATGTTGTTATTTAGATGTGGAAAAGAGAATTTCTGATGTCAAAAATATGTAGGATTTTACTTTGTACTTCAAACATCTTCATGGGATGTTGCCACCATAAAAAGAAAGGAAAAAAGAGTTAAATGTAGAAATTAAATCCTTATTATATTGGATATTACCAGGGGCAGTGTTTTCAAGTGTTCTTAGAAGTGTTTTCGTAAAATGAGTGTCAAAGGTGGGTTTCGGTTTTGAACGCTTTACTCAGCTAGAATATTACTTTGTGAATCAGTCAAGTTGTGAATAATTTAACTGATCAGAAGGAAGTTCAACAGTGCTTGAAATCTTCTTTACTAGTGTGAGTGAAAGTGAGACTAATTTAATTGCAAAGATAGAATTCCAGAAAATCTCTCGGCTGACTTGAAGTTGTGGTAACTTTTCCTGGGTCTTGCAGCAGCTTTATATTTACTTAATTAGCTCTCATGATGTCTTCCAAATAAGATTGTATTTTGTGCAAAGAGCAATTTTTTGAATTATCACAGTATTTCATTCTATTTATATTGTCTGTATTTGTTCTGATCTCTTAATTATAGATCTACTTATAGGAATACCTCATGGTTTGTGTAAACTTCATTATGGTGTTAGCTATGCTTAGACATGAAATAATGTAAAATACCATTCTCTATTTAATTCTCAGTCAGTTATTGCAATATTATCCCCCTCTCAGTGTATTTATTTCAATGATATTACTATGTATGTATATGTTAGACTTTTTAAGATTACTTTTATCATAATTAGTTAAACTAAAAACTGTGTATTGATTTAAATTTCAAGTTTGTTTCATAATTTTTCATGTAGCATATGTTGATATTTTCGAACAACTTTCTGTGTAGAACATGTTAAATATATTATATATATTTTGTAACATTTTGATCATTTCTATGTAAATACTGAAAATTTTAATTATTGTTTTAATTCATGTTGATGACAGACAGAAAAAGCAAGTGTCTTACTTCTCAAAATTCTTATACTTTTCTACATAATAATAGATGAAATTGTATTAAGAGATGCAATTAAAAAATAATAATATACTTTTTAATGTAATTTAATCTTCTGGCTTTCATTCCTTATTCTGGTAAATGAGGTATACATGCTGTTTTATATTTTCCTCGTGATTCTGTAAAAATTAATGTATTATTTTGAAAAATTACATTTTAATTGTTATATTTTTAGGGCAATCCTATTTTCTTTTATGAATCAGATGACTGTGATTATATTTTTGATTGGGAGACGATAGTAGTCTGTCCTAATTTTTTCAAGTATGTTAAAGTTATGCTATTTTTCTAATGCAAAATATTATACATTTTGAAAATTACTACATTTACTTTTAAATAATGCTTCTGATTTTATCAACAAAAGTTAATAGCTGATGTTTTATTGAATTTTCTGGTGACATTTAAAAATTGCAATCAATAACTTGTTTCTTTCTTTGTTTCTGCTGCATATTTTATAAAAAGTTCATATTGCTGAAAACAATAATGCACTGTTTGAAATGTTTACAATGAGAAATGTGCTGGTTTTTTGTTTGGTAATTTATTGCAGTTTTTGCTCAATAGTAGCTACACAGAAGAAGATAGTTTTGTGGTTCATCTCATGTGTAATATAAATGTAAATTACAGTGCTGGCCAACCAAAATGCACTACATGAACAATTAATGTCAAAGCCAAATTTATTTCGGAGACTGTGTAGAGTATCAGTGTTAACTGATTTGATATACAGCCTTCTTTGAGGTGGGGAAGACAAGATAAACACTGCTCGAGAGTTACAACCATGTTTGTCAGCAACTACTGCTAGATGCCATGGCAGTGA
Organism: Stegodyphus mimosarum; assembly: GCA_000611955.2. Lineage (NCBI taxonomy): Eukaryota > Metazoa > Arthropoda > Arachnida > Araneae > Eresidae > Stegodyphus > Stegodyphus mimosarum. Next base: position 4,257 of record KK115707.1, read on the forward strand.
GAGAAAGAGACTTTAAATGTGCTATTGGAGAATGGCAGCGTATGCTGCCTTCACTCATAGCCAGAGTTCTTCTGGTGCAGCATTCCAGACTAGTCATTCTCCAATCACAGACCAGATATATTCTATGGCTGATAGATCTGGAGAACAACAAGCCAGGATATCAATGCAATATGGTGGGCTAAGACGAAAGCTTGAACACTGCATGCCACATGTGGTCGCTCATTGTCCTGTTGAATTGGGACCATGGGTAAGCCCTGAAAGTAAGGAAGCAGAACAGTCTGCAGAACCTCAAAGATATAACATTGGCTGGTAAGTGTGCTGATAATGCATACTAGGGAGTGCAGGAATGGAATGCAATACCACCCCCACCATAACACTGGATGTGGGACCAGTATGACGATGTATAACACAACAGCTAAGCAACTTCTCCTCACGATGTTTCTAAACTCTAATCTGACCATCACGGTACTGCAGGCAGGAGCATGATTTGTCCCAAAACACAGTATCATGCCATTCAGATGTCCATCTCCCTCTATTCAATGCAACATTGCAAATAAAAATGCCTGTGTTTTAAAAGTTAAAAGGTAAGTGAAGCAATGGACACCTAGTGGGCAGTCTGTTATACTGTAAACAATGTTGAATTATCTGTATATACAGACTGTATTTATTGTGATAGGTTGCAGATGTGGCAGCACGCTTCATCAGTGCCATGCACAAAATATGCCTGTCTTCCCATGGAGTGGTACAACAAGGTAGTTGCTCCTGTCCATCAGATGTTTCGTCCTGCATCCGCCAATTCCATATTCGTGTGACTGTTTCTTGGCTGCATCTGACATGATGACTGATTTCCCAGAAGGATAGTCAGTAATCTTTGTATGCATCAATTCTCTTTCAGTCAAATTCAGAAATGTGCTCGAATGATACTCATGTTTTTCTACGAGGCACACTGATGCTGCACACACTAAAAATATCACAAGAGAGCAATTCACATAATTCAAAATGGCTAACTTTCCTCTTTTTATACAGGTGGTGTAAGGTGTGCTGCAGTCGTCCTTGATGTGCATGTATGCTGAAATCATAATCATTTGCATATTTCGTTATGGTTTATAAATGATGCATATTTCATGTTGTTTGGATCTTCCTTCATGGTGTAGCATTTTACAAGTCCATTGGTTTAGTTTAGCTTCTGACTTTAGATAAAACATTTTAAAGTTCTCCATGGAGACTCCTATTAGAAACTTTTCCATGAGTTTTTTCCTAAACAGATAATGTTTTCTTCTTGACTAATTTGCCATAATTTATTAAAATTTGTATTTAGCTATTAAAACTTTGAATTTTCATCCTTGCATGTGTTGATATCTATATATGTCCTCACTGTTTTGATTGACCATAAAAGAATTCTGTATATAAAGGAATGGGTCAGTTTTTCATTACCCTTTCTACATACTAAACACTGCATGTATATATTGGCAGTTAAGTTTTGAGAATGCTTATAATATACAATTCTTGTTAGTTATGAAAATGGTGAAATCCTGTTGTTTGATGAGACAAGCTGAATATTTTTCTTTCTGCTTTTTGAAGGAGGAATCTTCATACTGATTTTACAAGTCCTGGTCCAAAGTCTGATCCATTTAAAGATGAGGAACCATCTAGTCATAAAGCTGGAATAGCAGTGGGTATCATCTTTACACTGATTATTCTGATGGTAGTTGCATTCATACTTGCAAAACCATCAAGAAGGTAAGCATACTTTTTTCTTGTTTAATAAATTATAATTGTAACAAATATATCAAATGTGTGGCTATAAAATATTTTTTAAAATCAAATTTCAGTGATATTGTAAAAAGATTTTGCAAAACTAGAGTAGTAGCATTCTACAGACGTATAAAAAAGTGTGCTCTTTTCAAGCACTTTTATGTGTTTAATAAATTATTTGTGGAAGTGATTATTAACATTTTATAAGGTATAACACACTTTGTATTTTAATGTAAAATTATTGAAGGTACTAAGATAGGCAATGTTCCTGAAATGAATGAAAAAATTATTAGGTAGTGTATGATGATCTGGTCCCATGTGAGAGAAAGTATCTTTTACTTAGATAGACAGTCATCATGCTCTTTCCTTAATCAGTAAACCAAACCAACCAAGTATCTGTGCCATGCTAATTAAATATGAATGTTCATGTACATTTGATTTAGGCTGGTAGGAAAAAAATATGCAAACTTAAGCCTCAATCTTCCAACTTTTATCCATTTAAGAAAAGTAAATTCTTCAGCTTTCATCTTGAGCAGTTTCATGGCCCTTTGAAAAGGCCTTCTGAAAACATATGTCCTTGATAAAGCATGCATTTCATCTTTACAAAAATTTTTTTCCTGGTCTTTATGCTAAATTTTATTCTCCAAAATTGTTCGAAATTCTGATCTACCATTCTTATGACAAATTCACCAAGACATGCACACGGAATATATTTTGAGCTAGGACTTTTGGGCTGTCATAACAGACAGTTGTTGTGCATTACAAGCAGTCTTATACTTTCCTTGCACAGCATGCATGTGTATCTCTAGCTGTATTGTAAAAGGAAGGAGAACTCTCTTTATGATATTTTTTATTGGAGAAAATTGAAGTAATCCTATTCTTATATTCTAAGTAATATGAGTTAGTCTAAAAGAAATAGATACTTTTAAAGTTCTACAATAGCATGCACTATTAGTATTGAGTGCACACCTTGTTTTACTACATCTCTGAATTTGATAACTACTTGAAAAAATGATTATATTCACTTTAATTTAAGAATAAAAAGGAAATAAAAACAGCTTACTTTAAACATTTAATATGCAATACAGCTTTAATTACTTTTACATTTAGTATTTAAATGTTATTCTTTTGTTGAAAATAACTATGCAGAGGTTATGTTATGTTATAGGAATTTGGGAAGCACACAAGGGTCATCTGCCTAGGGAGAGGGATGCATTTGTGGAGGGCTTTATAGGGGAAACTAGTTCATATTCATGTTACACATGGGGAAAACCAACTGCACAACCAGTCCTTTTGCGTAGGTTCACCCAAATGAAACTATAGGTATTCAACAGCCTTAACCAATTGTCACCTGGTGGGACACTCCTTGTAGAGTATTTCTAGCAGATAAAACAGCATTTTGGGTGAGCATGTATTTTCCACAAACATGTACAGTATAAATCATAGTTCTGTTCATGAAGTACAAATCGCAGTAATTCTGTTACAATATCTGATGTGACAGGATTACATTTATAAAAATTTTGTTAGTATTCTCAGATACAGACAGTGGCTAACACAAGTGTTTGGACATTTTAAGAATTTGAAGAAAACGTTCTGTAGCCCAGAATTAAATTCGAATATAAAGCCCAATATTTTTTTATATAATCTCCATACGATTTTGAATAAAACCAAACTTTTCTTTTTCTAAAATTGAAAATGTAAGAAGTCATAGATAAAACATGCCACAAGAAAGATCATACAATGAAACTTTTTTGTAAAATTTCATAAATAAAATTATAGTATGACACTTTTTTTTGTTGTATTTTGAACACATTTTAAAATTTGTTTGGCTTTATTGTTTTCTTGCTTACTTCGTTATGGTTTAATTAATATTTAAAAATTTGTCATTATCATAAGGAAACAACAAATATCACTTGAAAATTAATCATATTTCATCATAAGGGTGGAAAATATATTCGGGATATCTCTAACTGAGTAAATGTATCTCATTCTATGGTGCAGTATGTGATAAAATGTTTTAACGTGTTGACAAACATGGCAATTTTCAGAAATCTGGCCTAAAATTACAATTTGATTTAATCACATTATATTATTAAAAACTCCAATTCTAGTGCATAATTATGATCAAAGAGCATAAAAAATGAATTTCTTTTTTTAAAAAAAAGGTCTTACGAGTTATCTCGTAGTCGGCTTCTGCAACAGAAATCTCTTCGCGAAAGCCAACTACTAGTTAATTCGCACGCAGATACCTGTCGCAATGGAAAAATTTCTATGAAACTGAATATAATTCAAGATTACAATAATGGAATGTCTTGCAATGACCGATCACATCAAATGCTTTCGTACTGCTGATCTCTAAGAAAGACTATTAGATGGCCGAAAAAGGTTTTACTACATATTATAACGATATATGTACACAATGCTCACAAAATTTTTCAAAAAGTTTCTTCTTCTAAAATAAAACTGATAAAGTTCAAAGAAGAATTCATCGTTGCATTGATAGGAGAAGAGATTCAACCAGTTTCGAAAAAAATTAGATTGCAAGAGCTCCATTATTTAGAGAGTCTACCACCTATAAGAAAAAACAGCATCCGACAAAACCATGTCGTATGTGTACCCAAGCAAAAAACGCCGAGAAACGCGTTATTTCTGTCCAGCCTGTAAAGAGAAGCCAACCCTTTGTGAAAGATTGTTTTAAGAAGTTCTACAAACAATAAAATATTATTTTATTTCTTGAATTTGAATTAATTTTTATAAGTATATTTTTGTTTGTTTTTTTATAAATTTTCTGTTCATGCAAGCCAGCATTGTTTTTTTGTTCTTTTCCCAGAAGCCATCTATCGATATGAGCACTGATATATTCCAAGTTTAATCATAGCTGCACAAAAATGGCAAGTAAACACAGTACAAGATAATCTGTAGTTGGCGTCCTAGAAAAGAACGCAATCTACGAGTTATCTCATAGTTGGCAGTCAGTGTGTTAAAGAAAATCAGATCGATAGTGAAGTAAGAAGATATCACCCAGCAAAGTTAATTTAAAGATCAGAGATTTATAGTTAGAAAATTTCGAAAAAATCCATGTTTGAGTGTTGAAAATATTTCTACAGAATTACTGAAAAATTTTCTACTTCAATTTCACTTGAAACTGTTTGACAAGTACTCAGATCAGCTGGATGACAAGGGCACTCTGCTTGAAGAAAATTTTTTTGTAAGTGCAAAAAAATAGAAAGCTTATTATTTCCTTCACAAAATCAATGGCAAATAAGCCCAAAGTGTATTGGAACCATTTCTTATCTGCAGATGAAAGCAAATTAAAATTTTTTGTTCTGATGAGCATATAAGTTTATGGAGTAGAATAAGTGAGGAACATAATGCCAAGACCTTGATTGATACAGTAAAGCATGGTGGTGGAGGTGTCTTTGTGCCAAGTAGCATTTCAGCATCAGGATTAGGTAATTTTGTATTTATTTAGGGCATAATGAACATCTCTTTGTTTAAATATTTTAAAAGATAATTTAAAATTATCCTCCCAAAAGTTAGGTATTGGAAACATTTTTTTTTTTTAAACAGGGTAACAATCCTAAGCACATGGCCCTCTATGTTTGCCTTTGGTTTGTCTATAATTATCCCCAAATTCTAAAAACACTACCTCATTCACTAGATTAAAACCCGATAGAACGCATTTGGAGACAATTGCAGGTTAAAGTACAAAGACGCAGCATAAAAATGTAAACCAAACTAAAAATCAGAAAGTATGGAAGAAGGGGGAAATATTGATGCAGATATTACCCCCTCCAAAAAAAAAAAAAACGCTGGTGAACTCTATTTCCAGATGTTTGAAAGCTGCCATAAATACTGCAGGATATCCTATAGTATACTAACAGAAATATTACAATATTTATTAATATGTACAGATTTCTTTAAAGAAGTGTACAAAGACTTGTGGGGTAACTAATTTTTTATTATTGATCCCCCCCCCCCGAAAAAAAAGTTTTACCAGGTTCATAAAATAACTAATGTATTTTTGCTAAGAGAAATTTATAGATATTATTAAAGAATTCTTTCTTAAATATTAATTTTTATTAATGAATAAAGCAATATTTCGCTGAAACTCACAAGCATATGGACACTTTTGTGAGCTACTGTAGAACTGTTTCATCTTCACTGTCTGTAAATCAAGTTTCTTTTTGTAGTCTAAAATCATAGCTTCACTTTCTTCTGAATCTATATCATAGCTGTCTATGTTTATACTGCCCTCGCTGCCTCCCCAGTAATTGAACAGTTTATACAATTAGCTTATTGGCTGTTGTTATGTTAAAAAAATATTTCAGGCACACGATAGATCAGTAAAATTGCTTTTCAGTACAGAAGAATATTGTGTTTAATAACAGGAGCTTTCCTATCATGAAAATGTGATACTTAGTGAGACTCAGAGAGCACAAAATATTCGTGAAAAATTTCTGTGATACCAGCCCTTCCAAATTTGGTAGATTATGCCAATTTTATAATTCCTATTTTAAATGCAGAATTTTATAATTCCTATTTTAAATAATGAACTACTTCAGAGGACACCTTTTAATTTAATGACTGAATTGGTGACAAATCATTTAATCAAATTCAAATAACAAATCATTTGAAACTAATCAAAATTATGAAAAAGAAAGAGAAGCTTCATTAAAACTTTTATAAGGAAATAATAGTTTATTAGCAATTGCAGTGGTCTGAAAGTTTAGACAGAAAAAATGAAAATGAATCCAGAACAAAATTATCAGTATTTTATCCGTTAAAATTTCCTTATTTTAATAGCATATGCTTTGATATAAGTTTAAAGACTGTGTTTAAAAGACACTATGAAAGTGTAATTTCAAAAATCATAAACCTTGAATTATTTTAAGACAAAATACTAAGAACAAACAGCAAGTAAACAATATTTGAATTCAAGCTGTAACCTTTATTTCTTAACATACAACAGATTTGTCAAAGGCCATATATATTTTTAGAACCAAGATTTCTTAACAATTATTCTATGGTAATAATGTCTGTCTTTCTATTTTTTGTGACTATTTTCTGTTTAATATTAGCCCACTTCAGGAAAAATTAAATTTTAAAATATTAGACCCGAAACACCATATGCTGTAGTAAAGAGAATGAGAGACAAACAATATATATGCTAAACAGAAAGCTTTTAATTTAATTATATAACATAATGTTACAAACAGAATGAAAATGTAAGAAATAAATGTCCCAGTACTCCCGTATTATTAAGTTGTTATTCATGTGTTAATATTTTGCTATTCAGTTCTGAGAACAGATAGTTTTCATTTTGGCAAAATTAAACCAAAAAGCATTTCTAAGACTCATATCAAGAATAACAAATGTGTGATTATGTTGCCAATAAATAATACATAAAAGACATCACATCAGTACATCAGTACATCTGCTAATTAAAAAAAAGGGGGGTTACATTCATCATACTAAAAATGGCATTGAAAAAGCCATATCTTAATATGTAATATAACTTAATATATAATCTATAATGTATAATAAACTTAATATATAATCTGCTTGAAATACAAAGCTACATTGTAAAAGCTGACACCATTTATAAAATTTTATATAGATGAAAAAAACATAAATACTAAACATTAAAAATATAAAATAAAATAAAAAAAATATAAAATCTACATCTATGCTCTTGGAATCAAACAATGATGAGTTATTCATTCAGGGTTAATACAAGATGGATAAACTCAAAGAAAGCAAAAATTAATTAACTCTGGGAATAATCTATTTTGACAGTTTACACAGTTCTAGTGTTAATTTTTTTCTTTGCACTTATCCACCCTATATATCAGACATGGCCAAACTGCAGCTCTCTGACACATTGACTGTAGCTCGTGAGCTACTTGCAATCCTTTGCTATCTGAAATGCGACTTATTTTGAATAAACATAGTTTATTTTTTTAATACAAATTGAATTTGAAATAGAAATCATGCAGTAACTCATTTCTTTATTAATCGCTAATTTAATTTCTGATATTATTTATGTCAAAATATGATAGATTTCAAACTGTCGTCTGCTGGCCTATCGTCAGAGCAACAAATACGTAAAATTACAAATAATTCCATTTTTGGTCATTACTACTCTGGTTATGTTACTTTGAGCAAGTATGGCCATGGGAATGCACTGTTGTGAAATTAATCTAAAACGCAATGCTAATATATTTATTTAATTATTTTCTCTAATATTTTTTCTCTCAAGTTAATTTTACTTCATATAGTATCTGCTTACATTCCTGTGTGATCCCATTGTTCACATCAGTTGTTCATCTGGAAGATTTGCTATTTATTGTTAAGGTACTACTTTTATTCAGTCTTTGAATGGCGTGAGTAATTGGTGAAGAAACCTGTTTTGCTTTGCAAGCTATATATAGCTCTTTTAATCTGAGGAAGTATTTTACAAGGATTTTATTTTTGATGGAGTGAACCTTCAGTCTCCTGCTTGGTTGGGAGACTTGTCTCAGTTTTCTGCGGATCTCCTTCAAAATTAATTTCCTTTTCCTAAGCAAGTCAAGCATTTTTATGCTGTTGCTTCACAGATTTCACAACCATTCACAGTAATATGCTTAATGAACAGTTTTCCCACATGAAGCTTTATCTTTCATAATAATTCCTTTGTAATTCGAGACAAAGATCATAATTTTTTTCACCAGTGGTTGTGTATGCTGAAATAATTGGAATCAAGGGAAGAATCACTGGTTTGACAACAATTTAAATTTTAGTGAAAATATTTAATTCTTATTTTATCAAATATTGTTATTCCAGACAGAGGTCTTTCACGTTGATCATCAAATCTTCATATCAATAATGTTGCATCAAGCAGTGAGGGATCAACAGAACACAAACGTCTCTCTTCTCCAAAGTTTCTGTCAAGATCAGCATATTGATATTGGTGAAATCCCTCTTGCTTGTGATATTATCTGGTATTTTTCAATTTCTTGTTTGATGACCTTCTTTCTTTCAACCTCGCAGTAGGTTAGAGGCATTTTGCTGCACTAGGTTAGAGTCACTGGCAAATATCGCACTAGTTAGAGGCAGTTTGCTGCCTGGCACGTATCTAAAACTTTTCACCGCTTTAGTACTGCCGCTCTGCAACTGCAGAGGTTGCCCTGGCTCTTATGCCCAGCATTACATTTCTTTTAATCTGTGGGTATTTTTTGTTTTTCTAATTTTTAATTGTCATGTATGTCTGACACGTCCTCCATGAAAGCTTAGTAGCCAAATTAAAAGTTGGACAATGATCCACTGCTTGATCACTACAAATTTCAGGCAATAATAAGAAATTTTGCTGTTGTAAAAGCTTAAAGTCTGATCTTGCATTTTAAGTATTCTCTGCCTAAAGACTCTATTTCAAACTCCATTTGAGATTTATTTTCTGTAAACAGGTTAAGTAACCCAATGGAAAGTTATACTACGTAACCGTTATGCAGACAGTAATTTATTTTGAACTTCCTTCTGAGTTATTTTTCTTAGAAATTCAAGACGAGATGGTAAGTCATTTGACCTCCTTTATGGGTTCAACAGTTAGAATCTGATGGATCTGTACACCTGTTTGGCAAGAGCTTAGGAACTAAACTAATGATCAGACGTCTGTCATATTACAAAAGTCCTCCACATCGAACATCCGTCCATGTCCATAGAAATATAAAGAGTTATGTGTTCATGTTATATCTGCATTTGTGAAATAAATTCATTACAGTAATGGCAGGTATATTTTCTTTCTATAACATTAGTTTTGATTTCCTATGTAGTTGAAAAACAGCTCAAAATTAAACAGCTAGATTGAAGAGTTCGGCTGGTAGGCAGATGGAATATGTGCTCAACGTAGCATTAATATAGCCCGGCATAAACTATATAGATTTATTAGCAATATGTTATGCATGCCAGAATTATCGTAACGATTGAAGAGGTGCTTTCGAGAATTTTCAATGATGCGCATGAACTTCATTATCTATGTCCAAAATTATCGGTATGATTCAAGAGATAGTTTCAAGAATTTTCAATGGTGTGCCTGAACTTCGTTATCTATGTCCAAAATTATCGAGACGATTTGAGAGATAGTCATCAAGAATTTTCAAGAAATTTCGAGAATTTTCAATGATGCATAGTGTACTGATTACTAAAAACTTCTGGCAGATTCTGTTGGATTTTCAGTCAGGGCCGTCATGAGAGATATTGATTATTCAAACACCACTGAAATTGCAATCATATTTTCTTTTGGTGAATTCTTCTATATTCCGCATCAGTAAAAGTAGTTATTCCAAAGTTTTGAGAAAAAATATTTAACTGTTTCTTAGGTTAGGATCCAAAGATTCAGATGATCTAAATATGTCAGTCCTTGTATTAATTGTATGGAGAAAGAACTTTACTTTTTAAGCAAAAGCCTAAAAAAAGTTAATAGCTTATTTTTAAATAAATATTCTTTCTCAAATAACAGTTTATCTGCAGTGCGTGTTGACATATATCATTTAATTTATCCTTTCTAACAGGACTGCTCATGAGTTAAACAAAAACACTCAATTTTCATTTAAATAATGATTTTTAATTTACTCAAAGAAAATTTTTTTTATGTAATTGTAGACCAATGAATATGTTTCCGATTCATTTTACTTCTACTAAAATAAAACAGCAATAATTGTGAACAAACAGGTGTAAAGGAAATCAGAAGAAAATATTTGGTTTCTCTACCCGAAAAAAAATGCTTAGTTGCCTAGTGTAAGAGTTAGAAATTTTTATTTTCTTGAGACTTAACATGATGAATACAAAACATTAGATATAAGATGTATTTATTCATATATAATCATGTTAATCGGATGTTCATTAATTTATATCAAAAGTTTCTTTATATTCAAAACCTGTCTCATTAATTTTAAAACGATACAAATTTGGAATTTTGGCTCTCGAACACTCGTAGAAGCTAGCATATAGTTCCCATAGTCGTAAGCTTTGGCCACCTCTGCTATGTATAATGTAATTATACATTGTTTCTATTATATATTTTTTCTATTACTTGTACAAATAAATATTTTTAAATTAAATTAATTACTTACTTTTTGTTTAGAGCTAGGATCTCTTCAGTATTTTGGAGCTTATTTAGCACTGTAAATTTTCCTTTCATCAGGTACAAAAGAGTAAGTATCCTGATTTTATTGCTTCAGTGATAAATATGCCTGGTAATGATCAATTTAAATATTTTTATTTCTTACTCTTTTTAAATGCATGTATATTGGCAAAAATAGTTATTCTTCCTGCATGTGTTTTTTGTGGAAATACTTACTTTTATTTTTGTTCATAAATCTATGAAAATAGCAGATATTCTCCAGAATTACATTTAAGTTATTTATATGCAAGTCGTGGCAATAAAATGTGTTGGATGTATTCATAAACAAAAGATTCTTACCTAAATGAGGAAGAATGTTTTATGTTCCTTCAAAGTAATGACCATCATTTGCAATGAATTTTTGACAACAGCTATACAGATCCTGAAACCTGCAAGCAAAATCTTCTTCTCATAATTTATTTAACTGCTGGAAGCTGCATAGCTTATCTGGAACACATGTACTAAACATGGATTTGTAAAGTGTGTAACAAGTTCAGATTTTACCGTTTTTGTATTTTATTTTAGATTATACTTGAGATTCTCAGTATTTATGTTACAGATAGCGATATTTACTTTTGGGAAAAATTCAGCTCCACAGGGCTGAATAATAATTTTTAAAATAGGAAATTTAGTCAGTGCTAAGCTATGTTTCACAAAATTTTAAATTGTTCATAAAATGTTTTATTGTTATATTGTAATATGTATATTTAAGGCTCATATAAACTAATTTCAGAAGGAAGTAGATACTTTTAAATGGTTGCTCTAAGCACTTGATATTATATAACAGGCAGTAGAAAACTGGCTATGAAGTTCTTATGGATTTTTGGCCTGTTAAATGCTGCCAGTATTATAACAGAGAATAGTTTTATTTTTTACTTTAATTCCTTCTTGAAACAGAAGTGGTATTACTGAAAGTGATTTTTAAAAATCAACAATTTCATCTTTTTAACTGCAGTATCGTAATTAAAAAAGAAAAAAATTTTAAGTGTGCACTATTTCTTCAATTTGCTACTGTGGTGAAAGTATGTTTAGAGTACATACGGGCTATTTATTGTTTTTTAAGCAAAATCCTTTCTAAGTTGACAGTTTATTGTAAAATTGTTTTAATTGGAATCAAAATAAAAATTAGAAACCTCAACAAATTTCTTGGTTTTTTGTCTGGAAAGAAAATGATTTTAAATTTATGTATTATAGGAAAATACTATCTTGAGTGCAGTGTGATAATAATGAAAAAATAGTTTCTTTATATCTATATTAGAATAACAAAAATACTGTACTCGCTCTATACTTATTAACTGTTCACAAGATGGCTTTCTCTTTTTCAGAATATTATATTATTTCTAAGAACTACATTTTATAAACAACATTACTAAATTTATTCCCATATTCTCTTTCTTTTGTACTAATTTTACCACTTGAATATCGGGAAGGGAAAAATACATAATGTATACTATTTTTAAAGATGTGACTTGAATGATAAATGCAGCACATTAAAAAGTGCACATAAACACATACTAATGGTTATTGTATTACATATTTCAAATGACTTACCAATTTCAATAATATTCTTTCTACTTACACAAAATAATTTTCTATTTGTGTTATGCATTTTACATTGTTACTCAAGCTCTTTTTTACTGCTTTGAAAGTGTTATAAATATCTAATTGTGTTTAGAAGTGAGACAACAAAAATCAGCATTATATTTGCAAATTTTCACTAGACTGGTTTCCATGGTTTTATCAAACTCATATAAATAAGTGCATATAAATGAGATAAGATATAGTGATAAGATAAGGTTTCTTTTGATGTAAAATCATTATTCACCAATGTTCGAGTGGAAGGTGCATTAAGATGCCTAGGAACCCGATTTCATGAATTTCATTTCTCCTGCATCAAAGTTGATGAGTTAATTAACTCTTGTGCAACTCTGCTTGAAACAAACGCATTTTGTTTTCAAAGTAAGTATAACAAGCAAATTAAGGGATCAGCTTTGGAAAGCCCTCTTAGTCCTAACCTGGCTGATATCTACATGCATTGTTATGAATCAAAATTATTTACCATACCGGGAAACTTATGGTTCTGCTACGTAAACGATACTTTTACCCTGTTTGACAGTAATAAAGATGATTTAAATGAAGTTCTTTCAATAATGATTTCCATTGATCCTCCTATTCAGTTCACTTTTGAACTTGAGACATGCAATTCTTTTCCATTCCTCAACATTTTGATCACATATAACACATCCAACTTCAGTACTATGGTTTACCATAAACTTTCATTGGTTTGCCTTCCACCAAACTTCAAATCATGTATCTGACTAAACAAAAGTTAGCTTTATTTTATTCCTTTGTTTTCAGTGTTTTTCAAGTTTGTTTCTCTAAATTGGCTCTTGATCAAGCAGTAGCTATTGACAGGGACTTTTTACACAACATTATTAAACAAGCAGTTAAAAAATACTCATCTCAACACACCAAAAAGCACACTCTTGTTTTAGGGGATTATGAGAATTCTGTTGTCATTCCTTTCTTTCCATCAGTTAGATATAAATCGCATGTATTTTACAGAAATTTAACTTTCGGGTCGTTTATTCTTCTGTCAATAAAATTCCGAGTTCCATACTTAAGGATGCAATTCCAGATATGAATTCCTGGGGTATTTACAGGATTGTCAGTGTGGTTTAATTTACCTTGGTCTAACTTGCTCAAGATTAAGGAACATGAGGAAACACAGAATTTCTCTGTTGTCCTTGTTGTTTTTTCCATTGGTTGTCCAAAAATCAAACTTTCCATCTTTCTGCGGCCAGAAATATTTAAAAAACATCTTCCATTGGTAAATTAAATTTTCCAGAGTCGTTTGTTTCACATTCAAAAAAAATCTTTATGTTCTAGTTAATGACTCTAATTCCAATCCGTCTTTACCTTCAGCCTTTAAGGAAATTGTGTTTTAGTTTTTTTGTTTCATCAATAGATGGCACCAGTAACTTATGTCCAGCCATTCTTATCTTATCAGTATACCTTATCTTGTTTATTTGCATTTTGGTAACTGAGGATGATGGTTCAGTAAAAGCATCGAAACTAGTCCTGTGAAAATTTGCAAGTATAACCCTGATTTTTGTTCTTTGACTTCTAAATTGGCATTTGCTCGGCTTGTTATTTTACCTTAATTTAATTTTATCTTGCATCTTTATGTTAGATTCTTTGAGTTGATTATAAAAATTAATTGTGCTGAAATACAGCAAAAGCTTGACTATCTGGAAAGCTCAGGAAGTGTCAAATGCTGGAGAAGTGAAAATTCCAGATAGTTGGACATGCAAATAAATGTAATGATGGAAGAAGCCAAACGAATGAAAGAAAGAATTTTCAGTCTAATACTACAAAATGGCATTTTATTTGTTATCAACTTGAATATCAACAGCTTACACTAAAATTATGTAACATTTTTTAAAAAATGCATTTCAGATATAAAAGCTGCCATATTTCATAGGCTTTAAAGGTGTGAAAGTTAAAATTTTAGGAAATCCCATCACACCATGAAAGCTGCAGAGATGCTACCAAACTTGTACTAATCATTCCAGCAGAATTTTAAAGGAGCTCTTTACTTTGTTAGATAATTAGTAGATACAAATTACATATATAACATACAAAAAATGTAAAATGCCTATCATAATATTTTCATGTTGTGTCAGCATTGCTTGTTCTGTTGCAAATAAAACTGCAAATTCTGCCCATTAATGCACATATTTTTTTATGCCAGCACCCAATAACTTGGAAAATACTCCACTATATGCTATTTTTTTAATAATAAAAAAATATTTTAATATTTTTTTTCAAAATGCATGGAAAAAAACAGATAAGCAGTAATTAACTTATATCCCTCTTTACAAAACTTAAACTTGTTTATACTCATATTTATCCATTATGTTTAAAGACATTATATTAACATCAAGTATGTCATTTATCGCTTGCATCTTAATTAATAAGTGGGGTTAGAAATAAAAGCAGTTGTAGCTAGAGTTTGATTTTCTGGCCTATTTTAAAATGCAGATTTTGTTTTTACAAAGCTTCATTCTTAAAAAAGAAATTAAAAATCACTTTTTGTTCTAAATTAATGTAATCTAACAGTTTAATTCCCTCTCATTAACTTTCTAGGTAATATCTTAAGCGAGAGATGTGGTCAGTAAAAATGTAAAAGAAAGCCATGTCTGATTCCGTGACTTTTCCTTGGGGCGACGAAGATTGCTTATCTTAAAAATGGGAAGATGCAATTACTACTTCTTATAGAGGCTCTAATAAAAACAAGGCTAAGATTTTATGATTGTGTTATGAAGTCACATCTATTATTGGTGCAAAATCCGCTTTTTGCAACAGTGTCCTATACATGTTTTATGAAGTCTTTGATTTGCTTACTTTTGGAGGGAGAAGCTTCTAAAACTCTAAAATATTCCAGTTTATTGAGCTTTGTGGTAGCTGAATGCCAGATAGCTGAGCTTTTGCTGTAAAAAATTTTCAATGATTGTGTGAATAAAGTTAATGAATTATTTAAATAGGGAAACATAATCTAACTGAAGGAATTCTATATTGATATAATTCTATATTCTGATTGAATGTCACATAAATAAAGAAATTTTCAGTAAGCAATATTGCAGTAAATGTTCCCTAATATAATACTTTATTTTCTGCAGTTCGCTGGAGAAGGACTTGTACTTGTTGATGCTTCACAAGCATTTTATAATGAAGATCGAGATATAGAGATGTTGTCTTAAATGGTTGTGTAATTATAGATTGATGTTCTTTTTGGAAATGGTTTGCTTTTGTTATTTGGCACTAGTATGTGCATTTGTACTGTAATGTGCACAGAGGTTTTAGATTTGTGATATTTATGTTTTTTAATGAACACTGCAGTAAATTTAGGAAGGTGAAAGACTTATCAGTTTCATTTTTCAGATTTCTAATTACTGTTTAAAATATAATTGCAGTAAAAATAAGTAAGATTATACTTTAAGAAAAAGTGGCTGAAAAGATGAAGCTGATTCTAATTGTATTCATTTGAAGCATTTCGTCCTGAACTTTTTTGAAATTTACTTATAACTATGCCTTTTTTTAATGGGGGGAATTTCTTTTTAAATATCCCAGGAAAGAACTTCTATTATAAAAATGTTTAATGAGTTTGGAATTTGCCTTAGTTATATGCTAATGATAGTTTCTGAAGCAGCTTTAAATTGATTTTTTGAAGTAAACATTTTGGTTTTCGGGTACATATGTTATAATGGTTGTGTAATTTTTTCTTAATTGTCATACAAGCTGAAATATATATTTCTTTCTCATTCTTTTTTCCCCTTTTTCTGTGTAGATATGTATGTGTGTCTGTGTCTGTAGTCCTTATGCTGACATATTGTTCTGTTGATGTAAATCATATCACATCACATCAGGCACATACAAAAATGGGAATTCAAATGGCATATTATAAATTATATATACAGTAAAAGCTAGACTATTCAGTAATCTCAGGAAATGCCTAATGTTTGATATGGTAAAGATAGTTGAGCATATAAAAAATGCTGTAGAAAAGCCGAATGAATGCATGGTAGAAAAGCCGAATGAATGGAAAAAGAAATTTCTGATCTAATATTATAAAAACAGTTATCTCATTTGTTATAGCCTCCATTAAAATTATGTGTGGTTTTAAAAAATGCATTTTAGGCATAAAAACCAACATATTCATACAAAAGTAAACATCTTATTCAATTATGAAATCTTCTTGACTATAAAAATTAGCAAACATTCTGCCAAACTTGTACGAATCATTCCGCCAGAAGTTTGAAGAAAAAGATCATTTATTATTTTAGATGGTCAACATATACAAATTATGGACAAAGCACATGAAAACGCATATAGTTTGTCATTCATTATTTTCATGTATTGCTTCACTATTGTTTATCTGTTTCAAATAAAGTTGCATATCATGCTCATTAATACAAGCTTTTCTTGATGCTAAGGTCCCATAATTTTAAATACTTTTGAATTTTCAAAAGTCCATTAATTTAGTTACATGAATTAATGAAATTAAAATTATATTAATCCAGTTAATTTAATTAAATTCCATTACTTTTGAATTGCATGTTATTTCGTTGAAAGTAGGCTCCAAATTAAATTTTTTTTTTTTTTTCAAAATGCAATAGGAAAACACATAAATAGCAGTTAAATTATATCACTCCTTATAAAAAATGAACTGGGTTATCAATAATTAATCATATCTACATAAAACTAAAGTGAAGAAGTAAGATGATTATGATGTGATGTCATGCTTATCCATTATTGGTGCCAAATGACACTATTTGGCAGTCGTCTTTATTTGTCAAAAATAGTCAGTATAAAGTATACTGGTGAGAATACTTCTCACAGTAGACAGACTCAGTGCCTGTCATGAACTTTATCTTTCATATATTCCCATTTCTCTTATTATGAAAGGTGCCCACTCGGAGGATGAATTCTTTGAACAATATGACAGTTATAAAGGTTGGGATAGCAGTAATCAATATATTCTGAAAGAGAACCAGCCGTATAATTTTATTCCCATTTTAGATGTTGCAAGTGGGGTTTTGAGTAGTAATTTTATATTTGCTTTATGATGGCTTTTCTAGTTTTTCATTTATTTAATTTTTCACTGTTCTAAGATTTAAAAATATTCTTGTTAGTCAGAAGCCAAAATTGTTGGCTTTTTAGTGTGTGTATGTAATATAAATCATTTTTTATAATGTTAAAATTTAAAATACAGAAAATGTGGGTTTCTTGATATGTAAAATTATTGTATACAAAACCAGAGTTTTGTATGTAAATTCTCAGATTATTTATACATAGGGTGAAAGTTTACATGGTTAGTATTTTATAATTACCAGCATTTAAGGATGTCTTTTTTTTATACGTATTTTCAATATGTATATTTTAAGTAAGTTTTTAGCCTGTTCAGGGTAAATTTTTTAAAGAACCAAAATACTATTTAATATTTTGCTTGATTATGCTTTACGTTTCATATTGGAAACATTTCTGTGAGCCAGAAAAAAATTGAAAAAACACGATACAGAAAAAAAAGTCTTCATAATATGCATTTTGAAAACTAATGCAAATTATAAATGAAATTATTTCATACATTTAGGACATATCAATAGACGAACTCAATACATTTTTGTGCAAATGCATTGAATTCATCTTACTGAATTTTTGTCATGACATCTTGGAGGGTTTTTAAGCTCTATTTTTTTCAGGATTGTGACCTCAGAAACAAAGCAGTGATTATTAAGTAAAATATCAGCAGTGATGCCATGCAAGCTTTTCTCTTTATCATTGAGAGATTCTGTAATGAATAATTTTCCAAAAGATTTCTTTTTGTCATTTAGAAAAATTTTAATTAAAATAAAATTAAATATATGCATATGTGTCAGTGTCCCTGAAAAGGTTAATTATTTAGGGTTGCCACGCTACCTGGAAAACCGGGAGAACTGGAAAAAGTCAGGGAATTCGAAAATTGACCAAAAAATTCAGGGAAAAGTCAGGGAATTGAAATATTTTAGTCAAAATCTGGAAAAGTCAGGGAATTTTATACGGCGATCACCCCAAAAAACGCGAGTTTTGTGCCGACATTGGAAGCGATTCCTTTCTTGACGTGCGTTAGCGTCATACGGGCAGCTGGCATAGAGCCAACTTTCGCACCTCCAATCAGATTGTCTTTTAGAAAGGCAAAGCAAGTTTCCAGTAGTTTTGGTTTAGAATCGAGAAACGTGCATGTGCAGTGCATGTTGAACTACAGAAAATACGCATTCTTGTATAAAACAAAATCGGTTTAATCATAGTATACGGTACCATGGAGGTTAGAATAGCCTCCATGTATTCTACTATTCTAACCTCCATGTACGGTACACACGGGATTTGGCGGCATTGTGAAGAGCAGTAAACGGGCCATTTTGGTGATGGCAGCAATTTTCAAAATCGGGCCTAGGCCGTAGCGTATAGTAGTAGGATTTTACCGCAAAATCTTTTAAACATTTTTTTTTCCTTTTTAATAAATGCCTTATTTGCATTTTGCAGTAAAATAAAAAAAAAAAAAAGTAATCGGTCATCTAGGCTAACCATTTAATATAATTATATTCGCCAAAATATCGTTGATTATTGTAGTTCAGTTTTTAATTATTTTAATGTTTATTCATATCATTTAATGTTGCTTCTTCCCTCTAAATTTATTTATGCAAATAATACTTTCAAATTTCTTCTCTATCATAGTCCTGAAGCTAATTCTAGCAGTATGATGACATAACATCACGAAATTTAATGCACATATTTTTTGCTTATGTATGCTGCTAAATAAATATAAAATACCTAAATTTATATAAAAATATCATTATATAGATTTTACCAAAATATCTGCAAAAAAAGTTATTTTTTAATCCAGATTGGACAAAGTCTAATCTCAATCTTCAGTGATGAAAACAACTATTATAGTTAAAATAGTAATTCTTTGGAGATTATAAGTCATATGTATTCGGCGAATTTTTGTGTTTTCAAGTGGCCATAATTAATTTACCGCTTAGCACAGCCAAACTGCACTACACGGATACACTGGAATTTTCTTAAAACACACCTGGAAAACCTGGAAAAGTCAGGGAATTTCATTCTCCTGTTTGAGTGGCAACCCTGATTATTTTTCTTCTAGTGCCTTATTTGTGTATATGTCTCTGAACTCTGTATATCTTGCATTTATTGTTCTGAAAATGGTATTTATTTGTAACGTGTTGTCTCTTAAGGACTGCATTTCTTGTTCCCACACTCCATTGCATGCAAAATTTTAGATATGCTGCATTTGTTGTCCTGAAAATGATATTTATTTATATCTCATCTCTTATGTAACTTTCATTCATCTCTCTATCACAATACTAAGTGCTCATCATTTTTTATTCATTAACTTTTATGTTTTATCTCTGTTTTTAAATAAGGTGGAATAAGTTAAACAAGTGTTTAATGCATTATGGTCTATCCAGGCTATGAGCCATGAATCTCTCCATCCATCATATGCAAGGTTTCATTTGTTTCTTTTATTTTATAACACTTATGTGCCTAATCATTTCTCCTTCCATATGTAATTTTGGTTGTGTATATATTTTTAAAAATGCCAGTAGACAGTTCATTGATTGGACTCCTAGCAATCCAATAATGTAAAAAAATTACAAACCAATGAGGGAAGAGAGAAAAAAAAATTCAGCGGGGGGCTGAGTTTCATCTGTATAAATGTCAACCAGTGTAATATTTTTAAATTATGAAAAATTTGACATTTTGTAATTGCATATAGTAGTCTTTTTAAGATTAAATATTCCATTTCATGGCCATTCCTGACTGAAATATTTTAAGTATTTAAAACTGTTAGATCATTATCTTTGTATTTACTTGACTATTAATTAAGCAAGTAAGTGATTAGTCTTTGAAATAATGTAACCACTCCTTGACTATTGATTGGCATAGTTGAGTAAATGGAATGAGCTAGGAAATCTTTCAAAGGTTACACTGTGTATTAACTTCACTTTCAGTTAGGTTTCAAAGTACAAATTTCTATTGGTGAAATTTGTGAATTAAGTACTTAAGGCTTTGGTTATCAGAATTCTTTCAGGTCTTTCATAAAAGTGTACTTATAAACATTCAAATTGTAAACATTATCGATTTTCACTGTTCTTTCATTATTAATACTGAAAAAATGTTGAATTTGTTATTACTGTGTGTGTGTTTTGTCTATGTTCTAACTGTACTTTAAATCCATTTATGTTTATATATTATATAATGTTACATGTTAAGTCTTGAACACTCAGGAATATTAATTTTATTATTGTTGATATTTTATATTTATGTTGCCATTTATTTTTGAATAATTAAGTGGGGAAACTATTCTAGTAGTGATACATTTTCTTATCATACTTTCTTGTGTGTTAACTACCTCATATACTTATAATTTTCTCAAAAGATGTTATTTTGTTGTAATTGAATGCTCTTTAACAATCTGAAGTTCTCTGTCAGTTTTGAAGAATTGGAATTTCATGCTAATTCATTTAACTAGTCTAATTCATAAGCTCCCAAGCTTAGATAAGTGAAGGAAAGCTTTATAAATAAGTTGATTCATTTGTTATTTTCAGAATTATGGAATAAAACTTGTATTTGCAAAGGTAGCAGTCACTTTAATGTTAATGATTTAAGTTTAGCTGATGTCTGTTAACATTCAGAATTGTAAAATATACATCATTGAAATATGTAACTGAAAACTGACCTCTCAAATAAAGGAGACATTGTTAATAAAAAAGTAACATAACATTGTTAAAAAAAAGTAACTATTCTTATGAGTTATTATCAAAACTTAATGACACTTAATACTTTATTTAATTTATTTGATAAATCTTCAGCATGTTGCTAAAAATTCGAATGTTCATCTGATCTATAGGAGATGATCATTTTATAGTTATAAAAAGTCTAATTCTAAAAGTAGTTTGCTTATCATCTAAATGGAAGTTTTTGTTGTACTTTCTTCCTTTTTGGAATTCTGTCTTCATTAAATTCTATGGATACTACAAAAGTGTAAGCAGTAACTGACAAATATTTTTGTCACTCGTTACATATTATTATATCATATACCTCATATTATTTTAGAGCAAAAGAGACTGCTAAGGAAATTTATTTTCGATCTGCGTAACCATAGTTAAGATCAATAATTCTTCCCCCTAAATGCACTTTAATTCACAATAAACAATGATAAAACTTTAGAGGTTATTGTTCATCAACTGCAAATTTTTAAGTATGTATCATTTTTAATATTTATTAAATATTTATATTTTTTAATTAACACTTTTGATGATGAAAATTTGCAAGTATCAAAATTTTCTGGATGCATTTTTTGTTAAATAAAAAAACAATCCTTTTTTTTATCAAGTTTTCTTAAATTTTCTTTAGAGATTTATTGTTATGAAGATATTGATGACATTTTTTGTGTATTTCTTATAGCAAAATGAGGTGGCGAGATGGTTTTTTATTTTTTGAAGTATAAATATTTATGCGATTTAAAATATACTACTGATTTGAGTACTTGTCCTTTATCTGAATATATATATATGTTTGCATGCATTTATTTCTGTTATGTGAAAAATAAATCTTAGCCATTATTTTTTATTTTTAAGTTTTAAATAAAAATTTTGAATTAATCTCTGATATTGTTTTCCCATATTATTAACACCATGCAACTTATATTATGTACCTAGTGTCTCTAAATTTATTATGGACACAATACAAGCTACTTACTTATTTCATTCTTATATTATGCCAGAATTTTACCCTTTTTTTCCTTATAATCCCACAATATTTGATTAAGGCTTTGGTTTTTCCTTTTTCTCCAGATTCATTAATTGATAAAAAATCTGTGAATTCCATTTCAGATGTAATATCTAATTGATTTTCAGGATGAAGGTGAGAATTTTTTTCTATTTCTCCATCAACTGTAATTTTGCTTGAACATTCATTCTTTTCTAATCTCAAAAATCAGATTTTTCAGTTAAGTAGGTAATGTAAGTGCAGACAACAATTCTGCTGGAAAACTGAGGAAGCATTTTCGATAAAGTCTTGAATTACTGGAAATAGTTTGCATATTGTATATGTACAAAATAGTTATATATTCTTTCCTTTATTTAGTAGTGAATAATGTTGAAATTTTCTGTTCAGTCAATATATATCAGAAATTGATACCATACAAATCTAGCTATATTTAGCAATATAGTACTGTTTTGGAGATTTCAAGAATATTTTAAAATTTTATTCAGACGTTTGCTGTTGGTGATCAAATTCTTCAGAAAGTTCACCATTGGCAATCAAAAATCTTAAGAATTCATTTTGAATTTTCTGTGGAATATTAACAATTAATTCTTTTGATATTATGTATTTCTTGATGAGTAAATTTATAAACATTTTTTGAGGAACATTGAGAGCTGTAGGTCGAAAGGACCTTCTTTGTTAGTTATGCCTGCTAAAAAAATAAAATACTGATGTATTTTTATAAAAATTATGCAGATGCCTTTCCTTGTATCATTAGTCAAGGAAAAGTGATATGTACTATTTGTCAATTGGTGTTTGAGTTTAACATTTTGAAATGCAAATGTACAAAAAAAAAAAAAAAAAAAAAAAAAAAAAAACAAGAGCACATAAGTGCACCATAAATTATTATATTGAGAATGTAAAACAAAAGTTACATTTTTTTTGTAGAAACAAAAGAACAAAAATGTTAATGTAAAATACCTTTTTCTGCCTCATTACTTGAGCATAATCTGTCACTTAATGCCTCTGCATTGCAGTTTTATTTTTAAAAAAATGTCCCGATAGCGAAATCACTAATAAATATTCATGTGCAAGAAGAAAAAAAAATTGTGCTGCATTTGTTAAAGAAATGGGTGCAAAAATTAAATCTTCAGTTACTGAATGCATTAAAACAGCTCCTTTCTGTCTTTCTATGGATGGAAATAGCATAACCTACTATGTAACACTGCATCCAATTGTTATTTTTTTTTTTCATTATTAGAGACAAATCAAGTTCCACTGAGAAGTTGATAAGACAGTAAATGGTAACATGTGAATTTTCTTTATTTATTTTTAGTCGAAAGCAGCTTGTCATAAAGGACTATTAATTCTGTTTTGGCATTTTGCGTTGATTCATTATAAATGGCGAATCTTCTTTTAAATTGTTGCCGCCAAATATTAGAGCCCTGTATTCTATTTAAAGAAATTAAATAATGAAGAATCTGTGTAAATGTATGTGTGTTTGCATTGTGATAAAACAACAGTACCTAAAGCCATCAAATTTTGAATAACATACATCTCCACCTGAATATGGGCTTCTGGAAGCCTAAATTTGGAATTTGTTTTATTACTTGTTTCATATTTTGTAAAGCAGTCATGAGTTCTTGATTAACCATCTTAGCGTTATAGATGGAAAATTCTGTATAGAAAAGTGGCTTTCATAATCATTACACATGAAATTTTCCTCCAGCTATCCGATTTCAGGCTGGGTGTATACTGGAAGAAAAGAAATCAAAGTACAAAGCGAAAGAGTCATTTTTTAATTATAATCAAGAAAAACCATTTATTCTTGACATTTTAAGGAACTTTGAAATTTCATGGCTCAATGATTTCAAAGCGAGCAATGTCAGAAAAAAAATATTTTTATCTCCAGCGTATTGGAAATTCTAAAGATATGCTTGATTCAAAATTATTTTGCGATATTGCTGGTGAATTGAATTTTAGGGTTTAAATGCGAAGAACATGCTACTTAATAAATAAAGGTACACAAAACTTTAAAAAAGCAGGTGTAGACTTTGCCATACTGACATAGCTTA
This sequence comes from Stegodyphus mimosarum, assembly GCA_000611955.2. Classification (NCBI taxonomy): domain Eukaryota; kingdom Metazoa; phylum Arthropoda; class Arachnida; order Araneae; family Eresidae; genus Stegodyphus; species Stegodyphus mimosarum. The sequence continues at coordinate 28,575 of KK115707.1, forward strand.
TGGAATTTGTTTTTCGTATAATTAAAACCTGGTGCAGATATAGACTGCACAAAACTGGCAAAGTATCTTGGACTTTTGCTTTTCCTTACTGTAGTAGTGTAATTTACAGCAGAATGAATAGTCATAGCAGATTAATTGTATTAGGTGCCATTGCTTTGTTCCCAGACGAACGGAAATAATCTCGAACCATGTAAATATTATTATTCTCTATTTATTATTTTCTTGTACTCAGTATGGAATGCTAAGAAATGTTTATAATTGCTCTAATATAACTATGTATGTCTCCAAAATAGATGGCGGCATATGCAACGTCATGCTTCTTATGTTTACGACTCTACAGGAGTTTCACAGTTATGGACTTTGCTTCTGACAAAGCAGGGTACAGACTTTGTGTGTTATTCTCATATAGTTCAATGCATCTATAATTTGTAGAATGTATAAATGATTCATTATTATTTGAAACTCATCATAGTATAAGTACACCTGGTATAAATCCTCAGTTGATACAACGTAATAAGAAGCAAACAAAATTTTGCTATTCCAAGGATGTTTGACTGAACTACAAAAAATAAAAAGATTACCATATCAACACCAAATATAATTTTATTCACCAACTTAGTCAAAAACTCATCTTCTGTTATTTTAACAAATTGGATTGCAAAGATCAAAATTGTTGCCGAAAACGATAATACAAGAATATGCAAAGTAAACATTTATAATTATTAAAATATTTGTGAGTTACTTTCAAACTAATTATTTACATTTTATGCCATTACATTCGCTCCCCTTCCAGTAACGAACGTTACATTAGAAATACTAGAAGAAGTAATAGTGCTTATCATCGAACTAATAACAAAATTAATGTATAAATAAAATATCAGTTTTTGAAACGCAACGGTGTCTTAAGAATTCTACCAGATCGGGATTATTTTAAAGCTGATTTGATTTTAGGTTTGAGCCGTAGTTATTTTGGTTTGAATTTTAATTGGCGTAGGCGCATTGTTTATACAATTTGGAGTTGTAGGTTTCTCTTGCTCGGGGATTTGTTGTGGTAGGATATATTGCTAGCTTCAATCTGTATATGGATACATTTGCTTCTTTATTTTTTATCCTGAGAGTAAAATATTTTGGTGAACGATTGATAACCAAATACGGATCTTCATATGGGGGTTCGAGTTGCTTCCGAATTCTGTCAATCTGAAGAAAAACGGGAGAAGCTGATTCTAAAGCTATATATACAAATAATTTAGGGATATCATTCTGTTGTATTTTCTTCAGCCGAATTAATTCCATGTACTTTTGTAATTTATGTATAAAAGTTCCAGGTGGTGTACGACTTATTTTCTCTTCAAAGAATTCTCCAGGAAGTTTAGCATTTTCAATGGTACTAACTATGTATATTAGGTATAGTATCATTGTGGATAGCCATTCGTAAGTCTAAAAGAACCATTGATAATGTTTCACTCCAAATTTTATTATTATGGGCTCTTAAAGCAGCCTTTATTGATCTGTGGAGCCATTCTACCTTGCCATTTAACTGAAGGTCAATAACTTAATGCCGCAGAATCTTGAAAGGATTCATGAAATATTTCAGATGAAAATTGAGTTACTCGATCAGTTACTAGATGCAAGGGTATTCCAAATCTTGCTATCCAGTTGCTATAGAAGGCTTTCGCTACAGTTTCTGCTGAGATGTTTTCAAGCAGAATAGCTTCCATCCAATTTGTGTATCTATCTATACATGTTAAAACAGTAGGCGTAATCATTTCATGGTGGTAATGGGCCAATAAGATCAATGTGTACTTCTTGAAATCTTTCTGATGGTTTTTGATAGCCGCCAATTATTGATTTTGTATACCGGGATATTTTAGATTTTTGACATGGAATACAAGATTTCACCCAGTGCTGAATATTTCTTTTGATACTTGACCAAATAAATTTTGGAGAGAGTAATTTTATTGTTGATTTGATTCCAGGATGAGATAATCCTTGAAACTGATGAAATATTTTCATATGATAACTCTTAGTATATATATATTAGGTATATATACATTATAGTAAACAGTAACTACTTAAAATAGTAATTTTAAGATAAATTATAAATTAAAATTTAAACAGAAATTGTGTAAACAAATTAATGCTAATTATGAACTAATCTGTAATATCATTTAAATTCAGTAGCATAAGTAAATCAAGTTCAAGTTCAACCAAAACTTGAAAAAAATTCTACAAATTAATAAAAAAATTCTACAAATTAATAAAAAAGAAACTAAAATTTATTAAAATGCATACATGAATGATTGCTGAGTAGGCCGGAGACAGACTTATCAAGGGGAAGTTGCCTCCAAACCTAGCTCCCCAATCATTCAATTCGTGTTTCGTCATTCATGTATTCAAGGGCAATAGTTAAAACCAAAAGTAAAGAACATTCAAAAAAATTTACCACCTAATTTGTTTGAGAAATTAAAAACCAGGAGTAAATCATAAATAGTGAAACATTCCGAAAAAAATTAAATTTTTCTAATTTTTTTAAAAAAATTTTTTTAAAAAATTTTATTTAAAATTTCCTTAAATTAATTAAATTAAAATAAAAAAATTTTAATTTTAGAAATTTTAGAAACCCTTGTATACATAAAACCTCCCCGACACGAATATGCATATTATTAAAAAATTTAATATATTAAGTGAAATCTAAACCGAAACTATACAAAAAGAAGAAATTAAATATTTTCAATTATTAAATATATAAATTTTTCGAAAATTCTTAAAAACTACATAATAAATACTGAAAAAAATTAAAATTAAAATTAAAAGCAAGTAAATATAAAGCTTTAATTTAAACTTACCAACCAAAATTGGGTAAAAGTATTGTACAAGTTAATAGATGGCGTGAAAGTAAAGTTGAGTTGAGGGCCAAATTGTATTGTATTCTTTAAATTAATAGAGGGCGCTAAAAAATAAAGTGGAGTTGAGGGCTAAAATTTGCAATTTGTGATTTAGAAATTATTTAATAAAATTAATTTCAAAAATTTATAAATATTTATTAAATATTTTCATTTCCTAAAGATCAGTAATGCATGTTTAAATTTAAATTAACTAGACATGCAATTGTAATTTTTGTTTTAACTAACCAACTATTTAGTAATGGAGTGGGCTGAGCAAATTAACTAGACATGCAATTGTAATTTTTGTTTTAACTAACCAACTATTTAGTAATGGAGTGGGCTGAGCCAATTTAAAGATGCAAGTGTGTTGAGAAAAATTTTTAAAAAATTTTATTAAAAAAAGTATTAATTTGCGTGTAAAGTAGTAATTCTAGTTTTTAAATTTTAAATAATTTTTTATTAATTGGGAAAAGTTGGAATTTTGTGTAGGAATTTTGCAAAAAATGTGCAAGTAATGTAAATAGTGTGGATGTTGAAAATTTGTGTAAAAAAAGTGCGAAAATTTCAATGAAATTTTTATAAATTTTTTTAATTTACAAATCAGTAAAACTTTAATTTTATATTTGCTAGAAAAATTTTTTAATTTAAAATTTAAAAGTTTAGTTTTTAGAAAAAATGCTAAAATACTGATATAAATTTTTTTATATAAATTAAAAATTAAAAAATTAAAAAATTAAAAAAATTAAAATTGATTGATTCCTACTAGTAAATCAAAACTCTACTAAATACTGGCTAAAGTAAAGAAAGAAAAGAAGAAAAGAAGAAAACTTAAATCTTCACTCAAATCGGGCTACAATTGAGACTTTTGAAGAGAGTTGGCCCTTTATTAGTAAAAGTAAAGAATCCAGTATTGATTAAATATACATATTTACATATTTACAAATTATTTACAATATAATTTCTTTACTCTTCTACATCTTTCATTATCCTCCAGTAAAGGTTTAAGATAATGTTATCATATTAAAAAGAGGAAAAAATTACAAATTAAAAGTCAATGCCTGCCTTTTTAATACATAAATTAATAAATTTTGGTGGTACTTGGTTATCAACTTGAACGTTAATTAAGTTTAAAATTTCTTCTTTTAAATCTTCTATTTCAGTACATATATTTTTTATTCTGATTATTTGGCTACAAAACGTGTTTTCTATTACTTTTTTAGAGATATTTGAGTACCAATTAATTAGTTTAATAGTAGGAAAATTGAAATTTTTTCTTTTATCATATAATTTAACTTTGCTGTGTTTAATAATGAGCAGGTCAAGGTATTCAATTGTATCTTGTTTTGTATTAGTTTTATTAAGTGTTAAACTATTTGGGTAAATTTTGAATTGCTCAAAAGCAGAATTATTATTGAAAGTAATTATATCATCTATGTATCTAAAAGTATGTGCAAAAAGCTTTAAATCATTGTTATTTAAACTTAATTGAAATTTATATTCAGAGGCAAATAGAAATAGGTTACATATTTGTGTAGAACTGTTTGCTCCCATAGGAATTCCTCTCACCTGCTTGAAGAGCTTATTATTGAACTTAATGTAGTTGTTAAATAATGCACAATTTAGATAAGTAGTCCATTTTTCAGTTCAAAGGATTTCAAGTATGTCAGGAAAAAGTTGTGGGAGCTGCATTAAAGTGGTAAAAATTTCTTCTAATGGTAGAGAAGTATAAAGGTTTTCAAAGTCATAGCAGTTAATGTTCTTGATTTCTAAATTTTTAATTTTGTTGAGAACAGGAGCATTATTATAAATAATCCAACTGTAGTTGTGTTGTTTGTTAACGAGTTGTTGAATTAAATTACAGATTTTTTTAAGTTTAATTGCAAATATGTAATCTATATTCTTTTTATAATTATTTGTACCATTTGCAATAAATCTGAATTTAAGTGGTGATTTATGGAATTTTGGGAGTGCATATAGATTAGCTAATTTATTGTAGTTAGATGGTTGTGAAATTTGCAGTTTCTTATGAAATGCCTTTAGCTTTTTTGCAATAACATTTTCTTGTATTTTGGTAAGCTTGTATGTAATGTCATTATTCAGTTCAGTATTAATTAATGAGACATAAAACAATTTTCAAATAATGCTGAAATTATTATTTGCTTTGTCAATTTTGGTTATAACGAATTTTTGTTTTAAATCTTGCAAAGGAATAATGAGATTATTTCTTTGTAAATCGCTATTAAATTCAATTCTTTGAATCCTGTGCTGGAATTCTTTTAATACTTCATGTTTCCATGCCATAAATGTAGAATTTGGTAGATTTAATTTGTAACTAGTTTTAACTATAAATTCGTCTATATTTTTAATGAAACTTTTAAAACTGTGATTTTTGTTAATTTTCAGTACTGGTCTAAATTTAGCACCTTTTTCCATTAATTTTCTTAAAAGTTGGTTTTGAACTATTGCTAGATTGCCTGTAATAATATGTTTATGAAATTCATTTACGTAATCTTTGTACTGATGCTCTTTGCAAAATCATTGGGCTGTAGAAGCTAAATCATGGTGGTTAATTAGCAATTTGCTAAGAGTATTTTGATACTTGAAGGCAGGTGAGATTTGTACTTTAGTAGTTGGAAGAAGTTCTTGACATTTTTTGAAAATTTTGCCAATCTGAATATTATCATAGTTAGGATGAAGAAAGTTGATTGTGCAGTAATATTTATTGTATTTGTTATTTGTAGAGAATTTATAATTGCAAAAGTCTAAAATAAGGTCTTTGAGAATTTTGTGTCCAGTAAAATGCTTTTTAACAAATTCTAAAAGAAATTTTAAGAAATTGTGCTTACAAGTATGTAACCAAGTAATAATATTTTTTGTAAAATGGTCAGTAAAAAAGTAATTATTAATATTATCATTCAATTTTTTTAAATCTACTGTTGAAAAGAATTTAGTTTTCTGTTTATTTCCTGCTCTGGTTCCTCGTAATGTTTTTTTACTGAATATTTTAAAATGGCTGTAAGTTGGAATTTCAGAATTTAATTTAATGTGTTGGTTGAATGTATTGAGTCCATAAGGATAAAGCGTTTTGAATTTAAGCATGTAGAGTGACTCTTGAAAATATCTAACTTTGAATTTAGGTATAATGTCTAAAATTTTTATACTAATATTTTTGAAATCATGTATTTGAAAATGTTCTAATTCAGCTGTATTAAGTGAGTTAAAATTAGTAGTTGTGAATTTTTTAATGTGCGCTCTATGGTTGTTAATTCTAATATTAAGACTATTTTTGGTTTGTCCTACATATTTGAGATTTCATGTGTTACAAATTATAAGATAAATGCAATTATATGTTTTTCAAAAGGGAATTTGTTTTGTGGCTGTGATATTAAAAGGCATTTTATTAACTTTACAAGTAAGTCATTTGCTTGAATGACAATTATGGAAATTAATGTGATTGATACGAGCCATTATAAAAGTAAAGAGGGAGCTAACCTACGATACAGTGAATTTTTAAAGTAAAAATTCTTAACTCAATTTTTGGACATAAAAATTTTAAAAAACTGGGAATTTAAATGCTATTGCTAATTAATTCATTTAAATTAAATATGAACTATTGTATTAACTAATTAAACAATAACAGATCTAATTGAATTTTTAATAAATTATAAGAAAACAAATTATTTTAATTAATTTTAAAAATTTATAAATTTTTAAAAAATTTTTTTAAAAAAGAGAAACAAATTAGGTAAATAGCGCTAAAGCTGCTAAGTACTAACATAATGTTTCATAACAGTAAATTTTATTTAATTATTTATTAAATTTAAACAATTCATTGCGCCATTGCTGCAAGGAATGAAATTTAAATTATAGTAAACAGTAACTACTTAAAATAGTAATTTTAAGATAAATTATAATTTAAACAGAAATTGTGTAAACAAATTAATGCTAATTATGAACTAATCTATAATATCATTTAAATTCAGTAGCATAAGTAAATCAAGTTCAATTTCAACCAAAACTTGAAAAAAATTCTACTAATTAATAAAAATGAAACTAAAATTTATTAAAATGCATACATGAATGATTGCTGAGTAGGCCGGAGACAGACTTATCAAGGGGAAGTTGCCTCCAAACCTAGCTCCCCAATCATTCAATTCGTGTTTCGTCATTTATGTATTCAAGGGCAATAGTTAAAACCAAAAGTAAAGAACATTCAAAAAAATTTACCACCTAATTGGTTTGAGAAATTAAAAACCAGGAGTAAATCATAAATAGTGAAACATTCCGAAAAAAATTAAATTTTTCTAATTTTTATAAAAAATTTTATTTAAAAATTTCTTTAAATTAATTAAATTAAAATAAAAAAATTTTAATTTTAGAAATTTTAGAAACCCTTGTATACATAAAACCTCCCCGACACGAATATGCATATTATTAAAAAATTTAATATATTAAGTGAAATCTAAACCGAAACTATACAAAAAGAAGAAATTAAATATTTTCAATTATTAAATATATAAATTTTTCGAAAATTCTTAAAAACTACATAATAAATACTGAAAAAAATTAAAATTAAAATTAAAAGCAAGTAAATATAAAGCTTTAATTTAAACTTACCAACCAAAATTGGGTAAAAGTATTGTACAAGTTAATAGATGGCGTGAAAGTAAAGTTGAGTTGAGGGCCAAATTGTATTGTATTCTTTAAATTAATAGAGGGCGCTAAAAAATAAAGTGGAGTTGAGGGCTAAAATTTGCAATTTGTGATTTAGAAATTATTTAATAAAATTAATTTCAAAAATTTATAAATATTTATTAAATATTTTCATTTCCTAAAGATCAGTAATGCATGTTTAAATTTAAATTAACTAGACATGCAATTGTAATTTTTGTTTTAACTAACCAACTATTTAGTAATGGAGTGGGCTGAGCAAATTAACTAGACATGCAATTGTAATTTTTGTTTTAACTAACCAACTATTTAGTAATGGAGTGGGCTGAGCCAATTTAAAGATGCAAGTGTGTTGAGAAAAATTTTTAAAAAATTTTATTAAAAAAAGTATTAATTTGCGTGTAAAGTAGTAATTCTAGTTTTTAAATTTTAAATAATTTTTTATTAATTGGGAAAAGTTGGAATTTTGTGTAGGAATTTTGCAAAAAATGTGCAAGTAATGTAAATAGTGTGGATGTTGAAAATTTGTGTAAAAAAAGTGCGAAAATTTCAATGAAATTTTTATAAATTTTTTTAATTTACAAATCAGTAAAACTTTAATTTTATATTTGCTAGAAAAATTTTTTAATTTAAAATTTAAAAGTTTAGTTTTTAGAAAAAATGCTAAAATACTGATATAAATTTTTTTATATAAATTAAAAATTAAAAAATTAAAAAATTAAAAAAATTAAAATTGATTGATTCCTACTAGTAAATCAAAACTCTACTAAATACTGGCTAAAGTAAAGAAAGAAAAGAAGAAAAGAAGAAAACTTAAATCTTCACTCAAATCGGGCTACAATTGAGACTTTTGAAGAGAGTTGGCCCTTTATTAGTAAAAGTAAAGAATCCAGTATTGATTAAATATACATATTTACATATTTACAAATTATTTACAATATAATTTCTTTACTCTTCTACATCTTTCATTATCCTCCAGTAAAGGTTTAAGATAATGTTATCATATTAAAAAGAGGAAAAAATTACAAATTAAAAGTCAATGCCTGCCTTTTTAATACATAAATTAATAAATTTTGGTGGTACTTGGTTATCAACTTGAACGTTAATTAAGTTTAAAATTTCTTCTTTTAAATCTTCTATTTCAGTACATATATTTTTTATTCTGATTATTTGGCTACAAAACGTGTTTTCTATTACTTTTTTAGAGATATTTGAGTACCAATTAATTAGTTTAATAGTAGGAAAATTGAAATTTTTTCTTTTATCATATAATTTAACTTTGCTGTGTTTAATAATGAGCAGGTCAAGGTATTCAATTGTATCTTGTTTTGTATTAGTTTTATTAAGTGTTAAACTATTTGGGTAAATTTTGAATTGCTCAAAAGCAGAATTATTATTGAAAGTAATTATATCATCTATGTATCTAAAAGTATGTGCAAAAAGCTTTAAATCATTGTTATTTAAACTTAATTGAAATTTATATTCAGAGGCAAATAGAAATAGGTTACATATTTGTGTAGAACTGTTTGCTCCCATAGGAATTCCTCTCACCTGCTTGAAGAGCTTATTATTGAACTTAATGTAGTTGTTAAATAATGCACAATTTAGATAAGTAGTCCATTTTTCAGTTCAAAGGATTTCAAGTATGTCAGGAAAAAGTTGTGGGAGCTGCATTAAAGTGGTAAAAATTTCTTCTAATGGTAGAGAAGTATAAAGGTTTTCAAAGTCATAGCAGTTAATGTTCTTGATTTCTAAATTTTTAATTTTGTTGAGAACAGGAGCATTATTATAAATAATCCAACTGTAGTTGTGTTGTTTGTTAACGAGTTGTTGAATTAAATTACAGATTTTTTTAAGTTTAATTGCAAATATGTAATCTATATTCTTTTTATAATTATTTGTACCATTTGCAATAAATCTGAATTTAAGTGGTGATTTATGGAATTTTGGGAGTGCATATAGATTAGCTAATTTATTGTAGTTAGATGGTTGTGAAATTTGCAGTTTCTTATGAAATGCCTTTAGCTTTTTTGCAATAACATTTTCTTGTATTTTGGTAAGCTTGTATGTAATGTCATTATTCAGTTCAGTATTAATTAATGAGACATAAAACAATTTTCAAATAATGCTGAAATTATTATTTGCTTTGTCAATTTTGGTTATAACGAATTTTTGTTTTAAATCTTGCAAAGGAATAATGAGATTATTTCTTTGTAAATCGCTATTAAATTCAATTCTTTGAATCCTGTGCTGGAATTCTTTTAATACTTCATGTTTCCATGCCATAAATGTAGAATTTGGTAGATTTAATTTGTAACTAGTTTTAACTATAAATTCGTCTATATTTTTAATGAAACTTTTAAAACTGTGATTTTTGTTAATTTTCAGTACTGGTCTAAATTTAGCACCTTTTTCCATTAATTTTCTTAAAAGTTGGTTTTGAACTATTGCTAAATTGCCTGTAATAATATGTTTATGAAATTCATTTACGTAATCTTTGTACTGATGCTCTTTACAAAATCAATGGGCTGTAGAAGCTAAATCATGGTGGTTAATTAGCAATTTGCTAAGAGTATTTTGATACTTGAAGGCAGGTGAGATTTGTACTTTATTAGTTGGAAGAAGTTCTTATATATAACATGCTGTGTTGAAGTATCAAAGCATACTATTTTTCCAGAGGGAATAAAACTGTTTAAAAGTCAAATTTGTAGATTTCAGCAATGCCTTAAATTCATCATCTCGCTTTTGTTCTTCGGCAGTTTCGTCATAATTAATTAAGCCGATTTCTTCGATTCTGGATAATTACGGTGACCAGACGTCCTTTATTTCAGAGGACAGTCCTTTATTTGAAGGCTCTGTCCTCTATTTATTTCCTGAAATAAGCATATTGTCCTTTATTTTGAGAAATCGTCGCAAAATAAAATTTCTCAAATTGATTTTCTGCAACTCTAGATCGGAGCACCCGCAACGTATTTTTCTAAATGCCAAGAGCTTAAAATCAAAGAATTATCTGAATATATGGCCGAATTAGCCAGAAGATTTTATGCTAATATTAATAAAGTGCAAAATAGCACAATCCGCAATCTTAACTATGACATCCAGGATGTTCACAACAGGAAGCGCCCCAGGGCAATCCTGAGATATTTAAATAATTGATACTGTATCCATGTTATTTGTAACCTATGTTTGTAATTATTTGTTATTGTACTACCTTGTAAATATTCGATAGCATTCATTTGTTTGTTTTTTGCATTTTTATGTATTTTATGTTTGAAACCCAATATCTTAGTTTCAGAGTCCTAAGTATACTAAAAGAATACATTTTTAAGCAAAGTTTATTGTTATTAACATTAAAATTATGCATTCTTTCTTCTCCACTTACAGAGCTTCTACCTAAAATACTTTCTCAAATATGACATGATTTTTTTAGCTTCTGAGGCATCTTTCAAATGAAAAAAATCTAAGTCAATTTGTAATTAATGCTCAATTCGGTTCATTTCAAATTAGCGCTCATTTTATTTTAATAATGAAATACATTAAATAGTACATAACTTTCTCTGAATATTTCTGAAAGGGAATAAAAAAAAAGATTTTAAAAATATTATTTAAAACTTGTACCTGCGTTATTATAAAATATAGGGAATAATTCTTTTAATTATCAGATTTTTTTACCTTTAATATCAACAATACATATCCTAAAACTGTTCTTTATTACTTCCTTAAGTACGCATCGTCTCAAGGAAACGTGTAGAAATGTATTCCATCAGATTTCGACGAAATCTTACTCTTGCAATCCTTAAATCCACAGTATCGATACGCCATTAGAGAAAATTTTAAATAAAAATTGGTTCTGAAAAGAGCCTTTTGTAATTAAAAAGTACAAAATTAATAAGTTATAAATAACACAACCAAAGCACGTTAGAAGCTAACACGATTTCGGTAGAATCAAACAAACAACCAAATCGAAACAACCAATGACTGAAAAGAAAAGGAGCATGCGCAGTTTTACTGATTGTGTTTCCACATCGCCACCGCTACGAGCGCTGCGGTCGTTACGAAGCGCAATTTCTCCCATTGAAGTGCCGACGCTTTACTTACATACAGCTTTGCTGCTTAGTTTCTTTAATCTTTGTGTTCATTCTCCTTCTACGGTTTGTGCGCGCGGCACGTCCTTCGTTCAATGTTACCCAAATATTGTATTTTACAGCTTTTAGTTTACTCAACGGTAATCAATTTATGACTTACCCTGGTCCTAGCTCCTAGGTAAGTTTGCTTTGTATTTTCAGTTTTGATATTTCGGTATTATCTAACTAAATTTTATAGAAATCTTGACTTTTACCATTCATGGCGCCTAAAAGAAAGTGCACTTTCAACCAAGCATTGCAGGAAGAATTTCCTTTCATAAAAAAAGGAAAATCGGATAGCGATGTCAGATGCAGTAAATGTTTAGCCACTTTCAACATTGCAAATAGCGGCAGATCAGCAATTAATCAGCATCTTCAAACTTCAAAACACAAAGATGCGGATAGGCAGGATTCGACGAGCAAATCTTTAAATGAATGTTTTGTTAATAAAAGAGATAATGACACCCAAAACGCGTTAGCCCTAAAAGAAGCATCGTGGTGTTATCATTCAGTTCAACACAATTATTCATTTAGATCTAGTGACTGCTCCTCCAAACTAATTAAGAAGTGTTTCGAAGAAAAATATTCTTGCGCAAAGACAAAAACGGAATCAATTATTTGCAATGACCTCGCCCCATATTCATTTGAAGCGATCAAAAGTGACCTAAGCGAAACAAATTATATCACCATTTATTCTGATTGTTCGAATCATGGCAACACCAAATTATGTACAATTCTCGTCAGATATTTTTTACCCAATTTTGGAGTTAGAGTAAAAGTTTTGAATATAAAACAGCTTCCCGGTGAAAATTCCGATATTTTGACAAATTGTATCAATGAATCGCTGGAGAAATTTGGGGCCACCAAGAAATTGGTAGCCTTGTGCGCGGATAATACAAATGTTAATTTTGGTGGTTCTCAAAGAAGAGGAAAAAACAATGTTTTATACAAAATGCAACAATCGAGCAAAAAGAAATTGATTGGGGTTAATTGTGCAGCCCACATATTCAATAATTGCATCAGCACTGCGGTCGATTGCCTTCCGATAGATATTGAAGTGGTATTGGTAAAAATTTACTCACATTTCTATATTTACACAATACGAGTAGAAATATTGAAACAATTTTGTGATGAGGCAGAGGTCCAATACAAAAAGCTACTTGGCTACAGTAAAACAAGATGGTTAACTCTTCTGCCAGCACTGGATAGAGTTTTACAACTATTTGAACCCTTAAAGGCTTACTTTTTAAATCGGGATAAATGCCCAACAATACTTAAAACTTTTTTCAATGGGGAATTATCAGAGGAATGGTTATTTTTTGTTCATAATCAAGCGTCAATGTTTCATCAATATATTTTGAAGGCTGAAGGTCAAGATATTTCAATGTGTGAAACATCGTTACTTGTTAAGGAATTAAAAACTAAGCTAAATTCAAGAAAAAATGAGAAGTTTGTTCCAATAGTGATAAAGAAAACGTTATCAAAAGTGCAAGATATGCAATCTACACAGTTTATCTCTGAAGCTTGCACGTTTTATCAAACATGCATTGAATATCTAAGCAATTGGGACATGTGTTTCAATGAAGCAGAAGTTTTTGAATGGATCACTTTGCTAGAAGTCCCTGTGTGGTCGAAGGTGGAGGCAAGTTACATTTTCATATCAGAACAATGTTTGGTCGAAATATCCGACGGTGAATTATTTGACGAAATTACCCTCGTAAAAAATTACATTACCAATGAAAAAATTGACGAATGGAGGCAAAACAGCAAATCCTGCCACCTAAGGTGGGTGGAGATATTTAATCACTTTAAAGCGAATCATATTGCCTTCAACAATACTTGTAAACTCATTGAGTTTGCTTTATGTCTACCTGGAACTAATGCTCCCGTCGAAAGAATATTTTCATTAGTAAATAATATGTGGACCAGTGACAAAACCCAATTAAGTGTTAGAACATTACAAGCCAGCATAGCTGTAAAATTTAACATTGAAATGAATTGCCTTGAATTTCAAGACTTTTTGAAGCATGAACCGGCACTTTTGCGAAAAATCCATACATCTGGAAAGTATGAGCAATAAATTATTTAATATCCTATATTTACATATTACATTATTTAAAACTCGTTGAACATATTAATGTCTGCTTCTATTGTTTTAATAAACCTTTTGAATTACTAAGTTTTTTTGGAGTTTTTTTTATCAGGAGGCGTCCATAAATGATCGCAATATTTGGGATAATTTTGACCCTGCCCATCCACATTCCCCATGTCACAATTTGTCACACCTTGGGAGACCCCAAATTAACATTTGTGACGTCACAAGAACGCACAAACCCCCACCCCTAACACAAAATTATTGAGCACGAATTTAAATTACCATAACCCCCCCCTCATGTCACGTTACAAGTGTCCTTTATTTTCTCCGAAAAAATATGGTCACCGTATGGATAATGTATCTGCTACAACATTATTCTCTCCTGTAATGTACCTAATATCTGTTGTAAATTCTGAAATGTATTGGAGTTGCCTAATTTGTCTTAGAGATGCTCTATCTGGTTTTTGGGAAAAAAATTAAGGGTTTGTGGTCAGTAGACTCTATGAATTTTCATCCTTCTAATAAAGGTTTGAAATATTTAATGGAAAGATAAATTGCGAGAATTTCACGATCATGTGTACTGTAATTTTGCTGTGTAACGTTAAGTTTCTTGGAAAGAAATACGATTTGTTTCCAACTGCCATTTTCAAATTGTTGTAAAAGTGAACCGACTGCTGAATCCGAAGCATCCGTGCACAACGAAAAAGATACGGTGAACGAACGTTCAGTTGATATTCGGACTCCTGGGCGCGTATTTTTATTTCCTCCCTAGGAAACGCAACTCGAGACTAAATTTGGCGATTTATTAGGTCTTGGCTAAATTGTGACACCAAGCGCATGCGCAAAAGGAAAGTAACGCTTTCTCAATAGGTTTATGTTGCAAATTCGCGATGGATATGAGATGTCAAGCCAAAGAAAAATGCGTTGGTTCATTGGTCAAGCGAAGTGGAAAATGAATTTTATTTGATGGATGTTCGTACGAAGCAGTGTCTTCTAAGTTCGGAGAAAAGAAGATTTCGATTTTGAGATTAGATGCGATCTTAATAGTGAATGAAGATCGTTGGGAGAATTGGAAAATATATTTTTGAATAATTTGAATAAATTTACATTTTTGAGTTTTGCTGTTTTCCATGTGCACTGGATTGAATCTTCCAAAACAAAACAACGCAAAAAAAAAAAAAAACGGAAGCAGCAAAGTCTTTTTTAAGAAGGATTATGTGTGTCAGCATGCAAGACAGAAGTAAAGAATGTTTAGCCGCTTTACATGTTAGAATTTAAAAATTAATAAGTATACGAGATGTCGTGATAAGTATATCTGAAGTTTAATTTCGGCATACACGTCGATGTGATGCTGCTGGAATTGCTTATGCTCCATTCATTCGGTGAAAGAAGTGTTCGTGTGTTCAACAATGGTTACATTGATAATATGTATAATAAAATTTTTATTCTATTATATATCCGCAGAGAACGCACTGTTAGTAAATACCGTCCAAATGGTGACGATAAAGGCAGTCTCATAAACATCTATCTGAACGCAGGAATTGTTCTACCTAATGGGCAATGTGTTTTATTACTCTTCGTGATATTCAGTACCTCATATTTCCTACATTTAATTTTACTTAAGATATCGGCATTATTTTAATTGCCCTAGTTGAGAAGCCTGGAAAATATAATTTTTACATCAGCTGAAAGCATATTAGATTGCAATTGTTAAGCATATTAATTCTATAGATACAGCATCGATTACATTATAAAATAATGAACAAATTTATAGTTTCTATATGTACTAGATGCATACAGAACAGACAGCTTCAGAATGTAAAATTATTCACACACGATAGAAAGAAAAATCATTTAACTAATAAGCTAATCGAATGTCTAAGCAATTAATAATACATAGTAGCTTTTCATTTAGTTAAATTCTATACACAGACTCCTGTGACAGTAACATCAAATAAGTCCACGAAATCATTGTGACCAATCGTGCACTTAGTTGTGTCTGCCATTAGTTTAAACCTTGGGCACATTATAGGTGAATTTGCCCAGATCTATCTCATCTTGAAATAATGACCAGAAAATAGATTCAAGAATCATCAACTCCTCTTCCATTCCTACAAATCTCTTGAGGACGTTTTGTTCAATACTGTTTAAAGTGCACCCATGCCACAAAATGAAAAATTTAAATGCCACGAATCTGTACTCCTTTAATTCTCATTCTAAATTTTTCAAAATAAATACAGATTTATCATATGAATACAGTGCATCAAAACAAAAATATATGTGGTACTGATTTTTGTTCAATCTTCAAAAATATTTCTTATGTGACCGCAATCATTTGAAAGAAAAAATATCTAAACATTGGCAAGTTCTTTATTTTTAGTAAAAAGCACACTCATTTCCTAAATATTAAACATTAATATTTTTAATACTTGGAAATTTATGATTCCTGAATTGTATGACTATAATAATTAAATCCTTATCACATATATCCTTTATGCCACTTCCCTTTTACAGAAGTCTTAAATCTACTCTCAGAAATAACTAAGGGTTATAAAAGAAAACATAGATTTTCATTTTCTAGAATGAAAAAGGAAAATTATTATTTAGCATATTTATTTAATGTAATGTCTGCAAAAATGTATGACTTAATTTTAAGAAAGCATACTTATCTAAGGCAGTTTTTTCAAAATGCTTTGATCATATATGAAAACAAATTTTTGTATAATGAATATATTATTTTTAATGTTTTATGCTAACCATGACACAGTATAAACCTGTATTGACAGTGCTATGAGCAAACAGGCATAGAAATCATAGGAAAAATACACACTCGAACAATGGTATGATACTGCTAAATGATCATCGTTCTTCCTCATTCCACATCAAAAAACTGCATCTCTTACTATCATATCATTGACAGCCCAGGATATTTTATTTATTAAATATCATGTTCTTTCCACTTAAACCATAAAATTCAGTTCAACAGCAATATCGCAAAGTAATTTTTAAATGAGCATATCTTTAGAATTTCCGATACACAATTCCGCACGCTGGAGATAAAAAGGTTTTTTTCCCCCTGTAGAGTGTCACCATTGCTCGCTTTTAAATCGTTGAGTTTGTTAATTATAAATTCATTAAACTTTTACAAAATAGGAAATAGATAATAAAACAAATTCCAAATTTGGGCTTCCAGATGCCCATATTCGGGTGGAAACGTACGTTATTCAAAATTGGATGGCTCTAGGTACCATTGTTTTATCGCAGTGCGAGAAATATATATACATTTATGCAGGTTCTTCATTATTTAATTTCTTTAAATATAATACATGGCGATAACGTCTGGTGGCAACAATTTGAA
Organism: Stegodyphus mimosarum; assembly: GCA_000611955.2. Classification (NCBI taxonomy): domain Eukaryota; kingdom Metazoa; phylum Arthropoda; class Arachnida; order Araneae; family Eresidae; genus Stegodyphus; species Stegodyphus mimosarum. Next base: position 45,708 of record KK115707.1, read on the forward strand.
AGTGAATCAACGCAAAATGCCAAAACGAAAACAATAGTCCTTCAGGGCAAATTACCCCTTTGGATTAAAAAAAGGTGCAAATCATAACACGTGAATATTTGGCTCAGTTCACTCATTAAAACCGAGATGACTTAGCTGATCACATTGTTGCTATCTTCAGCAGATTATCATACATTTTAACATTTTTTTCCAAAGTGCCCGTATAATGGAAAAGTACCTAGAATTTTTTCATTGTGATGACAATGCCCCTATCATCAATCAACTCACGCACGGCGAAATTTATAGTATGGCTCTAAATACAGAAAATATCGCTACAGATTGTAAAGAAAATGACAGAGGTTGCTGAAAGCAAAAAAACTTTTGATCTACAATTTAATGAGGATTCTCGATGCGACAGTTACAGGACTCAAACAATGGAACTTTGCTAACTGAACAAGAATTTCTGTCTACGTGTAGAATTAAAGAGAAAGTTTTAGCACAAAAAATGAAACTTCAAACAATTTACATTGAAATAAATGTTTAATAAAGCAAACAAATAAATACCAAGCCAATCAAATTCGCTGAAACAACCTTGTATTTGGCATACATTTACAAAAAAAATACTCAATTGATTTCGAGGGCAGCTACAGGTCCCTACTCATCCGGAGAACAAAATATCTGACTGACTGACTGTTTAATTATTGCCAGAATGCAGCACGAGGCCGCTTGTCCGGCTCCATAAATTTGCCATGAAGGCGCATCACGATAAATCAATCTGCACGATAATTTGTCGAGCTATGGAGGTGTCAAAAGGGGGGCCAACATCACACAGCCAAGCAGTGGACGATCATGGACAGAGACGTGGGGTGTATTTGTCATCAATGTGAGATAACAAAAGAAGCAATATAAGTGTACACAATTTTAATAATCAGGTATACTAAAAAATGCGTAATCACTTTAAGTAAGAATATATACAAGTCATAACTAGATGGGAAAATTTGAGTCACGGTGGAGGTGAGCCGCGAGTGGTCTCAATTCGTCGTCATCAGGGAGTATGGCATAATTAAAAGTATCAAAAATTGCCAGATGGTCACAGTTCAGTGCGTTTCTGAAGAATTGTGAGTTACGTTTGTGCAAATGCTCCTTGATTGTATGCAGTTGCAAGTCATGATGTAAGGTGACATTACTGACATACATATGTGCGTTTGTCATCTGTCTAAGCACTTTATTCTGCACTATTTGTAATTGTTTGATGTTGTTATCCTTGACAGTGGCCCAGGCAGGCGATGCGTACGTCAAAATAGGTCTAATCATTATGATGTACAGAAGCCTTTTTCTGCGGAGATCTAAGTTTGAATATTTGCCGATTAATGGCTTGAGGCAGTTGATAATTGCGTAGACTTTTCTCTTGAGATTTTTAACGTGGTCTGTCCAGGTCAGCTGTTTGTTAAAAACTGCACCTAAATAGGTAGCTTGATCAACTTGTGGAACATTTTCTCCGAATAAGGTAATATTTGCATTGATCTGTGTCACTCTGCGTTTCTTCCTGATCAGTAGTAATTTCGACTTTTGTGCATTGATTGAGATGCGCCACCTTTGACACCATTCTTCTATTTCCGGCATGCGTTGCTGAAGTTTACTAATGGCGTATTTTGCGCTAGCGAACTTCACGGCTAAGGCCGTGTCGTCCGCGTAGCAGCCTAGAAAGTAGTTTGGATCTGAATTTGACTTTAGAAAGTCCGCCGCATACAGTAGATATAAAATGGGTCCTAATATGGACCCTTGGGGGACTCCTGCATTAATGCGTTTGATGCTCGATGAATCATTTCTTATTGAGACTGAAAGAGTTCTGTTAGAAATAAACGAGACTATGAGCATAATAATCTCTCTGTCCAGGTTGTGATGGATTAGCTTATAAATAAGCTCCTCATGCCAGACGCGGTCGAAGGCTTTCGCCACGTCCAGCATGAGGAGTGCCATGTTATGCTTTTTATGTAGAGCGTCACCACAGAACTTTTAATCAGCTGTTTGGTTGTTGAAAGTTGACTACGGGAGCCGAACTGCTCCAGCGGAAGCACTGTTAAGTAGGGCCTTAGTCGAGTGAGAATAATTATTTCGAATATTTTCGCAAAACCAGCGAGCAGACTAATGGGCCGGTACCCTTCTGGCTTTGTGGCATCTTTACCGGGTTTTGGGATTAAGATCATCTTTGCATGCTTCCATGCAATAGGGAAATAGCTCATGTTTAAACATGCATTCAGAATGTTTGTATATCTGACTACACAGCTGTCTGGCATGTTTTTAATTGCATTGTTACTTATTGCGTCATAACCCGGTGCCTTCTTGGATTTCAGTCTTTTAATAACTTCTTTCACTTCGGCAGGCGATGTAAACTTGGCCAGGTTTCTTGCAGTTGGTGCATTTAACCAGTCCTTAATAAAGTAACAGACTTCGTATGTAAAGATGATGTTTCTAGGCTCGGGATTCGGCATAAATTGCTGTTCAAAGTAACTGGCGAAAGTTTGCGTTTTATCACAATTGGTGGTTGCTATTTGGTTGTCCGCATAGATTGGTCTGTTGTTACATGGTTTACTCTTTAAATTTTTTGCGAACTTCCATATGGATTCATTCGTAGGGTTGAGATTCAGCAATTTCTCTTCCCATACCTCGTTACGGTATTCTGCAATTTTCTGCTTGATTTCGCGATTTAATTTATTCCAGTCTCTTTTAACTAGGGGACTCCATGTCAAATGCCATCTTTTACGGAGTTTGTTTCGTTCGGTAATTAGTTCTTTAATATTACGGGGGAGGAAACTGGCGAATTGCTCTCTACTAATTTCTTTTGAGGCGTTATTTATGGCTGCTTTGACGCCGTTAGTCAGATTTTCGATAGCAACATCAATGTCGTTTCTGGATTGAAGTTTACCGACGTTCGGAGGATTGATCTGGAGAATATCCTTAAAGAGATTCCAGTCGGTCAGTTTAATGGTTTCTTTAATCTTATCTCTGGCCACTCCAAGTGTGACCATCACTGGTAAGTGGTCTGATGTGAGTTCGTGCAGAACCTCTATAGTCATGGGGAATGAAGTATTAGTAAGAAGGAGATCCAAGATTTCCGCCTTGCGTTGATCATGCGGTCGGTAAGTAAATTCGGCTGGAGCTTTAAGTGCAATAGGGTGATTAGTGACAAAATCATACAGGATTTTGCCGTTTTTGTTGGTTTGCTGGCAACCCCATTCTTTATTTTATGAATTAAAGTCACCAGCTACTATGAACTGTTGATTCTCCGGGCAGATACTCTTCAATATATCTTCATTAAGCTGAACTTAAGGGGGGGATTGTAAAACGCACTAAAATAAATTGTCCCTAAATATGGCAGTAAAACTGAAACGGTGACCATTTCATTAGCATTACTCCTGATGTCTGCAATAAAACAAGATTGCAGGGAGTTTCATACATAAATTGCGACTTCCCCACCTCTGTGAATCAAGCGATCGCACATAAATGTGCGATAATTGTTAATATTTATGTTCTTACACGGTGTTGCGTAAGTTTCAGTAACTAGAGCGATGTCTATCTCATGAGTAATGAGAAAATTGTGAAATTCCGTGGTTTTTTGTAGAATGCTATCAGCATTCCAGAATACTGCTCTTATGGAGCTTTGTTAATGGTGTGTCTGTCCATTACATTCTGCTGATTGTTGGGATTCTTTAATTACTCCTGCTGTCTGTTGAAGTTGCTGAGAGAGTGAAAAGCCTAAGCTTTTAAGCACACTAACTAGTTCAGCCAAATCGGCGAACACCCTTTTGCCTCATTTATCGTATCAGAATATAAGCCGGTGGAAAGAGCTTGCGCGAAACTTTTACTTTCCACAACAAAATATCTGGATACCTGGATATCTGCTATACCGAGCTACTGCCTAGGCAGCGATGCCGGTTCTTGAAATAAAGCCCTAGGGCGCATGACATAAGATAATCCGGACGTGGGTGAATCTCGGAAGAGAAATCGGAGGCTGAAGAAGAAAAGAAAAGGAGGCTTGGGACATCGCAAGAGAAAAAGATACGACAAGACCTGATTTGCGGAGCAAGCAATTCATCTGACACTGTAAAAAGAACATAAAAGTGACATGAAAATCTTGACAACATACGAATAATAGTACAAAGGTGCTACTAAATCTCCAATAATTGATATGTACAAAGATATAATTACACAGGTACAAATACAAATACAAAGGCGATGCAAATAACAGAGTTACAAAATTTAAGCGGAGTACTAGAAAATAAGAAATAAAACAACTATATACAAATGAGAAAGAAAGTTAAGCAACTACCAAACGAGGAGTTGTCTTGTATGCTCTTGTCAGACTCCATCTATGATTGTGTGAGCAGCTAATGGACGAATAAATTTGTCTTCTGAAAGGATTTCATAGTTGAATATCTGGGAGTAATTCACAAAGTCACACAGCACAGCTTTGTTAAAAAATTTATCATTTGATTTCCTTATATAGTCCTGTATTGTTTCAAGCTAGAGATCTCTGTGGAGAAGTTCGTTTCTTATAAGAAAATGGGCATCTGTCATAATTCGAAGGAATTTATTCTGAACGACTTGCAGGTAATAAAGTTGTTTACAGGTAACTGTGTTCCAGGCAGGAGAAGCGTAACAAAGAATTGGCCTAATACAGGAAGTATAGATATGTCTTTTGTTGCGTAAACTGAGATTAAAATATTTTCCAATAACTGGAAGAAATCTGATCATAATGCCTAATGCCTTGTTCTTCACGCTTTGTATATGATCAGACCAGGTAAGCTTTCTATTAAGAATGATGCCAAGATATTTAGCTTTAGAAACAATAGGAACCGGCTCTTGAAACAAAAGAAGATCTTGAAGGTTATTGAGCTTTTTAGATTTACTGAGGATAAGTAATTGCGACTTGGTGGCGTTAATTTCGACTCTCCAATTTATGCACCAGTCTTCAACTGAATAAAGATATTGTTGCATCTTGGCAATGGCTTGTTTCGCTTGGATGGATTTAATAGCAATTGCCGCGTCGTCGGCGTAGCAGGCAAGAAGAGAATATTGATTAAGTTTTGGTTTAGGGAAGTCTGAGATGTAGAATAAATAGAGAATAGGTCCTAAAATACTTCCTTGAGGGACGCTTGACCTGATGGGCTTGATATTGGATTTTTCGTTACCTTGAATAACGTAAAAAGTACGTTGCTGGAGGAATGAGTAAATAAGGAGAATCAGCTCTCGTTGGAGACCCAAGTTGATAAGTTTGAAGATGAGCCCCTCATGTTAGACGCGGTCAAAAGCTTTTGCTACGTCTAGCATAAGGAGCGCAACACTTTGCTTGTTATGAAAAGCAGCTCCAATAAATTCGACGATGCGCACCAGTTGTCTTGTAGTAGTAAGATTCTTCCGGAAACCGTACTGCTCATCAGGGAGAAGAGGAAGATAGGGTTCTAATCTTGCGAGAATAAGCCGCTCGTAAATTTTGCCTAAGCTCGAAAGCAGACTTATAGGTCTGTAGCCATCTGGTTTGGAAGAGTCTTTTCCAGGCTTAGGCAGGAGAAAGATTTTGGCTTGTTTCCATAAATCTGGAAAGTAATTTTGAGTGAAACAGACATTAATGATGCTCGTCAGTTTGCAGATGATGTTCTTGGGGAGGTTTCTGAGCATTTTATTTGTAATTTGATCAATACCTGGAGCCTTCTTGATATTAAGTTTTCTGATGATGTTAGTGATTTCGATTGGAGTAGTGAGCCTGATCAGATTATTAACACTAGGTATTTGCAGCCAAGAGTGCACGTAGTTTTCCAAGACGTTTTTGAAGGTATGATTTATGGGTCCTGTATTAGGAGTAAATTGATTTTCCTAATATTCAGCAAAGATTTCAGCTTTGTCCTTGAGTGAGTAGGCAACTTTGTTATTTGAATAAATAGGTTTGTTGTTAATACTATATCTTTTCAGATTTTGAAGGTATTTCTAAAGAGAGCCATCATTTATATTAAGCTTTGAGATAAATTCATCTCTTGTTTCTTGTTTAAATTCTATGATGAGGCTTTTGATTCTTCTGTTAAGGGAGTTAATTTCTCTTTTAAGTTCAGGATCCCAATTCCTATGCCAAAGTTCGAAAAGCCTGTTACATTCACGAATAATTTCTCCGATACTGTGAGGAAGTCTGTAGTTCTTGCTTGTAACTGAGTGGTGGTAGTAGCATCTCTGAAGGCTTTTAGGATGGTGTCAGTAAGGAACTGAATGGCTTGATCAATATCTTGTATAATAGAAAGGAAAGTGATTTTAGGAGGATGGTTCACCAGGATATTATAGAAGGAAATCCAGTCCGTATTATGTCTGGTAATCGGCGGGTCTTCTTTGGTGACTCCCATGTCAGCAATAACAGAAACATGATCGGAAGTGAGTTCTGCTTTGACTTCAAGGGACATGGGGATAGAAATATTGGAAAGCATGATGTCCAAGATATCTCAGATTCTGAGATTTGTTGGTCTAAATGTAGCTTCAGAAGGGACATGAAGATAAATAGGGTGGTTGCAGATATAATTGTGTAAAATGCGACCATTGATGTTGGTGCGTCGACAACCCCAGTCGATGTGCTTAGAGTTAAAGTCCCCAGCAATGATTACATGCTGGTTTTCAGGAAAAAGTCCAGTGAGCATCTTGTTAGAGTCTGTGTTTAGGAGGATTGTAGATTGCAGTAAAGTGGATGGTGTCGTTTTGAGGTAAAGTGACTGCTACTGTAACACTCTCAAAGCCTGAGGAGTGGCTAGAAGAGACAAGACAGGACTGTAAGGAGTTCTTAACAAGAATGTCTGTGCCACCGCGACGTTGTGAAAGTCTATCTCCACGATAGGTGTGGTAATTTGGTACATACAGTCTATCTGCTGGTATGAGATGAGTCTCCGATACCATGCCGATATCAATTGAGTATTCAATTAAAAAATTTGTAAATTCTTCAAGTTTGTTTTGAATGCCATCAGCATTCCAATAACAAATTTTCAGAGGAGAGTTCATAATATTGAACTTGCTGGTTTAAGTTGGAAGCATCTGACGTATTTGGATTGTCTTGTTTTCTGATGTTTTGAGCTAGTAGTTGTATGCCTGAGCTTTTTAAGAAATTTGCAAGAGTATTTAGATTATCAAAAATCTTTTTGGCTTCTGTGATAAAGCTGGGAGTAGCTCCATTTGATGTTTTAAGAGCTTCAGCAAACGATTTGTTAATTACAATCTGTCAGCATAAGATTTAACATCTTCTTTCTTTTGAGGCTTGGGGAATTTTTCTCAACCCCTAAATGAGGCTGTGTGTTCAAGTTCGCAGTTTGCGCACTTAGCTGGTGCATTCTTATCTTTTTTACATGTTCTGGAGTCGTGTCCTTCTCCGCATTTCACGCACTTGAAGTCTTTATGACAAGCAGCTTGTGAATGATGGAAGCCTTGGCATCTGAAGTACTGGACTGGGCCAATGCGTCCTTTGTATGGTTCTACCTTGATATGTAATCCGGGAATTTTCCTTTCAGTTGAAATTTCCTTGGATTTTTTTGTTTTCGGAAGAGTGATGAGAAAAAGGGGATATTTTTTAGTTTCCCCTTTGCATGTTTTAGTAAGTTGAGTAACATTTATTACATTCTAGTTTTTGCTAATCAGATCATCTTTGATCTCTTCTATGTCAGTATCAATAGGTAAGTGACGAATTACCACTTTGTGATTCTTTTCTTCAGGTAGTAAGAAGGAATGGTATTTAACTTGTTTTGAATTTAAGATACGAGTCATTTTTCTATGTGTATCTATACTTGATACTTTTATTTTTAATCCATCCTTCTGCATATAACCAGTATAGTCGGTTTTATCAGATAAATCATGTTCAATGAATAATGATTTACGTTTTGACCAATTGTATAATTTATCAATAATATATATGGCTAGGGGTGCTTTACCTTTTTTAGTTTGATTTTTTTGATTGATTTCATCAGTAGAAACTTCGTTAGGGTCAGTCGTATTACTATCCATTTGTTCTTGCTCTTGGTTGAGTGAAGTAGCTGTAATTTTTGACTGTGCAGCATTCACGGAGTAAGAAAAGCTTTTTTCCTTTTTCCTACAGTTCTGTCACCTCTAGGGCGATGTCCTTCTTCGGAACTATCCGTGTTTTGAACCAGTGGGATTTCTTTTGAAATTTCTGTATTCACTTTACTTGGTGAACTTTTCAATTTTTTGCGTTTAACAATTTTCCATTCATTCTCTGTAGGTAAAGAAGAATTTTCATCTTGATTTTGTTCAATAGATGTTTCTATTTCTTTTTCAGCAGTTATTAAGGCTTCATACACCTTTTGTAATAAATCCAATTCACGTTCTTCTTTAACCGAAATAGATCCATCTTGCTTTTTATTTTTGAGCTCCTCGACGGTAGCTGCAAAAACTTTCAAAAGCTTATCCATGTTTCCGAATCCAAAAGAAAAAGGCTATCCAAAACGGAGCCTTTGCAAATTCAAAGCCTTTATGGATGGAGAACGACGCCCCGGAACCAGACTCACACGAAGGTGTTCTGGCAGACGGATGAGTCGTTGGAACCTCACAAGGCCCTTGACTTCCACCTGACAGCGGAAGCTAGAGGGTAACTATGTGAGGTATAAAATCCAACCAATAAAACGATCCGAGGATCAAAATCCAACCAATAAATGATAAGCAATTAATGGCGGAAAATCTTCTGAGGGCGAAAGAGCAGACGATCATCAAACAGCAGCGAACGCATGTCACGTGACTGTACAGTTAGAATCCTCGCAGTGAGCGGCGCTGGCAGACGACCTTTCCTCACCATGTCTCTCCCTCGAATCAACAAAATATCTAGGTCAGTTCAGTTGGCATGAGTCTGGCAGCCTATAGTCAAAAGACTTTCACTGCCTATCTTGGAAATTGCCCTTGGGCTTGGTAAGATAAATTATAAAGGAGTAACTTCCACGCCAAACGGCGAAGCTAAAATCAGTACTAAAGTACAGCATTTGTAAATAAAGATAAAAGATGAGCCTCCAAAATCAACAAGCATCTAGTGCCGCTGAGTTGATGGCAAAAAATAGTACTACAGCAGTGAAAGATTGAAAAAGGAAAATATTATGTGTGAAAATATAATGTGAGAAAGAGAAAAATTTAAGATATAATTTGGATTTTAAGGAAAAATGTGGAATACAAGAAAAAATTTGAAAATAGTTAAAGAAATAAATGAGAGTAATAGTACAATTAAGTACAAAATTGGAAAAATCAGTTGTAAATGACGAAATTCAGGCAGTAAAATGTACATAGTTCAAGCTCCAAGTAAACAAAGTTCAGCTTAACATTGGTGAATAGTTCATGTATCATTATACACTGCTATGTTTCAAATAAATGATGAAAATTATTATAAATACTTTGTAAATTATCGATTTCACAGTAGCGAAGTGATGATCATAAAGTAAACAGGATAAATATTGTTCATTGAGTTTTGTCATATCCAAAGTCCTATCTGTGCGATCTTACAAAGTCTCTATGATAAGAACACTATTACATTAAACACATAGTCACATTTGAGCTTTGCAAAAAATTCTTGTTTAGAAAAACAAAGCCAAAGTCCCAAAGTGAAATCAGATTATATACAAATATATACACTATATACAGTCACCACTTCACATTGTGAAAAAGGCTTCTTGGACGCTTTGCAGCAATTTCCAAAGTTGGATTATAATTGATGAGATCTCTAATATGCTTATATTTTGATTTTTCAATTTTTTGATAAAAATTATGGCTGGTGCTAATAATCTGGTCTGGGATAGGTCGAATCTTGAGTTCACGATGAATTTGTATATTTCTAATGTACCATGGTGCTTGAATAATATCTCTGAGAATTTTATTTTGAAATATCTGGAGTTTCTTTCTATAAGTTTTATAAACTGTGGCCAAAATTAGGATGGCATAAAGTAAAATTGGCCGAATGAGGGTAACATAAATTTGTTTCTTAACTTTGATACTTAGGTTAGATTTCTTATTAGTTAACGGCTGAAGTGCAATTTTGGCGGCAGTAGCTTTACGTAAAGCATGTTCACTTTGTTCTTTGAAGAGAAGTTGAGCATCAAAATAGACTCGAAGACATTTAGTACTAGTAACCTCCGGGATTGGTGTATTATTGATTTGAATGTTAACGTTGACAGGCATGTTTCTTCTGTGTCTTCTGAAAAGGAGAATCTGACTTTTGCTTGGATTGATATTTAATTTCCATTTTTGAAAATAATGAGATATATGACCAATTGCAATTTTGAGCTTATCTACTGCAAGTTGTGGTTTGATGGATTTAGTAAAAATAGCGGTATCATCCGCATACTTAACAATTTTTGTATTAAGTGGCAAAGGCATATCATTAATATATATATTAAAAAGACAAGGCCCTAAAACACTTCCTTGCGGAACTCCATTTCTAATATATTCCTTGGTGGAATAGATATTATTGATTTTAACTTGAAAAGTGCGATTTTTGAGGTAGCTTTTTAACAGCTTTATGAAATTAATTGGCACCCGAACAAGGTGTAACTTGAAGAGTAAGCCTTCATGGCACACCTTCTCAAATGCCTTCTCAAAATCCAGGAAGCAGCTTGCAACAGTATCCTTTTTAGCAAAGGAGTCAGCAATAAATTCAGTGACATTTAGTAATTGATGAGTAGTACTGTATCCAGCTCTGAACACATATTGCTCATTGCTGATGATGTTGTTATCTTCAAGATGTTTGGTGAGTCTTTTCTGAAGAATTCGTTCAAAAATCTTGCCCATCCCTGGAAGTAAGCTGATCGGACGATAAGAATTGGGATCTTTAGGATTTTTGCCAGGCTTAAGAAAAGTAATAATATTAGCATTTTCCCACTGCTGTGGATAATAATTCAGCCGGATACATGCATTAATAATATTTGTAAGAAGCACAATATAATTTTTGAGTAGGATCTTTAGGATTTTATTTGAAATTCCATCAAAGCCTGGCGCTTTTCTATTTTTTAAATTTTTGATAATTTCATAGATTTCAGAAGGAGAGGTAGGAGTCACGTGATCAGTTCCAACACGATCGGGACATGCAAGTTGAAATTGTTCACATCTTCATCAATTTCGGATTTACTATTGTAGTTATTAGAGAAAATTTTTTCAAGGTGCTCAGCTAAAGCTTCCGCAATTTCTTTCTCAGAGTAAACCAATCCATTATTAGTATTAATGTGGCCGATGTCATAACTGGAATTCTTCCTAAGCGCTTTCGAAATTTTCCAAACAGTACCAGGGTTATTCAGCCACATTTTCTAAAAGATTTTCCCAAGTATTGGATCTGTATTCAGCAATTGCAGCTTGACTTCTCTAATTTTTCTGTTAAGTTGATTTTTAATGGCTGGATCACCGGTGCGTCGCCACTGTTTTGCAACTCGATTTTTGTCTTTAATTTTTTGTAAAATTTCTTCTGGTAATTTTGGGTTTTTATATTCTTCATAGGAAGTAGCTTTATCCAAGGCCTGATTGATTTTGTGGTTAATTTTAGTAATTTGTTCTTCAATATTTGAGATACTGGCAAGAACGGGATGCGCAGGTAGTTTATCAAGATAGTAGTTAAATGATCTTTTCCTTGATATTATTTGGGTGTTTATCGCAACCCCGATAAGAACTTAGATGCGGGCCACCGCAGAGGGCACACTTTCCTGGTATATTCGGGTCTTTTTTACAAGTATAGGTTGCATGATTTTCTCCACATTTTAAGCAGCGTGTCTTGTGCTTGCAATGTGCTTTACTATGCCCGTACCTTTTACAGTTATGACACTGCGTCGGGCCGGGCGTAGTCTTGAAGGTAACAATTTTTACTCCTAGATCAAGGATATGTGTAATCGAGTATATTTTCTTACCATTGATACTTCTTTCTAATTCAGCAAGAAAAGTTGGCATTTTAACAATTTCTCCATCGACTTCTTAGTGAATTGCTTAACAGCAATAATTGGAATACCTTTTTTCTTTTAACTCCTCAACTATATCTTCGGGTCTGGTGTGAGCTGGGAGCTTTTTGATAACAGTGCGTATAGGTTTTTCCATCGCTAAAGGAAAGGTATGATAAGGAATGGTTTGTTCTTCTAAATACCTAGTTGCAGTTCTATAATCATCGATACTTTTCACTTTGATATGAATGTCCGTGCCTTTGAGATTATATTCTATGTTAGAAGTAACTTTCTTAATTTCATCACGTAATTTCTTCCATACAGAGACATCAGAGATGATAATGGGCGGGATTCTGTTCGCCGTCTTTTTAGGCTTAACGAAATCTCCTTCAGAATTTTGACTGTCTTGAGAATTTTGAGAACTGATGATCTGAATATCCATATCATCATCATCATTTAAAGCAGCAAACTTGTTTTTAATTGACGTGGTCGATGTGTCACTGGAATCACTTAAATTGCGTTTATGAGTTTTACACGGTTTGATCCAATTTCCTTTTTGGCTATCACTGGGAATTTGCTTATCCTCAGCATTGTTTTGCTGACTTATGGAGATAGGTTGGGTACCTTTTGAAAATTGACTTTCAGTTGGCAATTTGGCATGAGTTTTATCGGGAGTAATATTTAGACCTGTATAATTTCATCAGTTAAGTTATCAACATTTTGGAAACCTGCACAGGTTTGAAAAATGTGGAACGTTTCACGATTTTGCGTGTCATCCTTGCGCAGGGGCCATGCTAATCTTCTCTGTATCGTTCCAATTTTAGTATATGTACTGCCGAAGCAAGTACAAAATATCTGGGAGTAGAACGGTGTTTGGTACACCAGGGTACCTGGGCTAAAAGCCCTACCCCATGTAAAACAATTGAGACGTTACGAATTACATTACTTCTAGCCAAAAAACTCAATAAATGAGTATGTACCTCTTGTAAACACAATTGTGTTTACAAGAGGCAACTATATATGCAACTATATATGCAATATATATATATATAGTTGCATTTTTTAATTTTTTTAAATTTAATAGGTTAATTAATATTCAATTAGATACTAGTCTAGCTGAGTAACAGCTTTTTATACTCCCGGGTAGAACCACGCGTGAGGAGGCAACGCCATCTATTAGCGAAAATAATCATCAAGAATTATGTTAATAGAATTTTAAAAGCGCTAGGAAGAATTGGATTAGACTTAAAATAGTTCACTAAACTTGCTAAATCTTTGTGAATATGAAAAGCCTCAAGAAAATCCAATTCACCAACGGAAGAAGCTTTTTGGAAAATTTTTGGAGATCCAAAGTCAAAATTATGATTAAATTTCCAACTATGATACGCTATTCAAGACTTGTTAATTTCGCCCTTCCGGACATAAGATTCACGTTCCTTGATACGAAACTTTAACGCTCTTTTTGTTTGGCCAATATAT
>KK115708.1:0-69850 GCA_000611955.2 Stegodyphus mimosarum
ATACATACATTTATGCAGATTCTTCATTATTTAATTTTTTAAATATAATACAGGGAGATAATGTTTGGTGGCAACAGTTTGAAAAGTGACACAACGCTTTTAGTGATAAACGTAAACAATAGTCCTTCAGGGACAAAGCCCCTTTGGACTATAAAAAACTTTTAAACTTTTTTTACAACTCCAAGCAGTAACAGTTTTGGCAATTGAATGTGACCAGAGCAAATCCTAATATCTTCATCAATTCGCTTTCTAAATATGAATAGTGTAGAGAATATAAAAAGGTATGGCAACATTTAACACTCCGTAAACGTAAACATTGACCAGCTGACTGCGTCCACGCACACTCATTTTTTCATCTTTAGTCTTTTCTAATATAAGGTTATGCAGAATGTCGCGTTTAAAGGAAAGTATGAAAAACTCCAAGCCGCTGTCTGCGAAAACGAAAATCAAAGAAAAGAAAAAAATTATTATGGAAGTAATTGAAGGAGAAATATTCAGTCATCGTCAAACACTATAATAATCTTTCATCTATGATTTTTTGTTGTCCAAATACTGTTGTTAACTAAAATTAAATGTGGGAAATTATATTATATGCTTTGGGCTGAAAAGGTGATAAATTTGGAATTTTTGCAATGATTGGAAATATAATCCATGAGCACGAAATTAGTTACAAAATGTTTTTATTTAATTCCTATTCTGTCTTGGTAAGAGTACTGGATTTTTATTTGTTACCGCATTGTCATAAACATGAAGCTATTGTTGATATTTTTTGTTGTATGTAATATAAAATTTAAAAGGCATACTTTTATGATTTTTATAGTATAATGGCTTTATATGTCTCAAGGTACATGAACAAATTATTAGAAAATGAAACCAGAAAACATTATCTTTTACTCAAATATTTGAATTGTTGCAGCATTTGGAAGGAACTGAACATTTTAAAGAATAAATGTTCAAATCTTTGAAATCATACAGAAGTAAAAACACATATTATTGAATTAAAATTTGAATCCTTTTGCGGGAACATAATGCTAGGAAGAAAGATATTGAATATTTAATTTTTAAACACTCAAATTATTAAATATGTCTCTACATTAATTACGTGAATAATTTCATTTTTAAGCTAACGAATACATTTTCTACTGATGAGTATAATTTTTCATTTTGACATTTCTTCAAAATAAGAATAAAACTTAATCCAGTGAAAATGTTTGGTATTAGAAAATACATTATAAAAAGTATTATCATGATAATCAACGTAACACAAAGGTCTTAAGCCCACTAGCGGCCGAGCGCTAAAATAGCTGAATATTGGTAGTTCTGTCTGGGTTTCGAATGTCGGCAAACGGGCTGGCTTGGGGGCGCTTTCGTAGTTTTCCTCACGTCTAACATTACGAGCCAGTTTCCCTTAGGAAGTTCTCGACGGAGGCAATCCCTCTCTATAGACAGATGGCCCTCGAGGATTTGCCGTAATCATATAAACCAAACCAAAATGCAACGTTCTCAGATATAAATTAGGTGAGGAGTTAAAAAGACTTCCATGAAGCAAATTTTACCACAGCTAAAATAACCAATACATTTTCATAGTCAAATAATCCAAACCACATGATGAACTGTGACTCTCTACTATTGTTTACTGTAACTTCAAATATTAATCAATAATAACAATTAAATCAGGTGCAAGTTTTCTAAATTAAACTGCAGTTTACTTTACAGTCTGGATCTTATTGGTTTAACTTCAAGTTCAGCATTTTGGGTTATAAAATTAATTTGTTTATTGAATTCCTTAAATGCGTAATCAAAACGTCAAATCGCGAAGAATTAAAATTTGCTCATCTCTCATGTGCTTGCAGTTTCGCTGAAAGCTAGCGCTGTAGTTGATTAAGCAGTTTTGTGCTATATATCAAGTATATGTGTACGTGTGTTTTTAGTATGTTCACTCAACATTCTCGACTAGATAAGATATCATTAAGTCAAGCCTTCTAACGAATGTTTCTTGTTTCGTTTGATTCTAATTATCATTTTAAATAAAACACGAACATTTGCAGATTCAGATATTTTTTTAAGTTTTACCTTGCTCATATTTGAATCACATGCCTTTCTTTGTTATTAAAGAATTCACAGAGAAAGTAAGATATTTTCATTAATATTTTTCCAATCTTTTACAGGAAATAGTAATTTACAGCTCTCTTTTCTTCCTTCCTTTTGATTTTTTCCCGCGAAACCCGTATTCCTCCTCAGCACCAATAGGAGAGAAAGCTATTTTGCTCTTTTGCACGGTCAGTTTGGCGATCGATCCCCCGTGATTGCAAGATTCACGAAACAAACTGGCTGAAAGTTTTTCACACTCTCCTATTTCGAACGTGTTCAAGGCAATATTTTTAAAATTATCTATCACAGTATGAGGAAAAAATAGCTATTTGGAACTTTTTTGTAAGAGGGTTAATGCAAAACTATTTAATTTTCCATAAAAATATGGAATTTGACCAAAACTGTCAAAATCATAAAGCTCAGTTTATTTTGTTAAATACTTAATTTAAAACTATTCTCCTCGATATAGATATATCTCGGACAGGATTTTCGCTTTTAGGAAACAAAGCGAAGATTCAATCCAAATACACTCGGTTTAGTAAGCTAAAACGAAAGGAACACGCTTTAAAAAAAAAAAAAAAAGAAAAGGATTTTTAGATTTTACGTTACGCCCAAAGGGGCGTTTTTTTTAACGTTTTGTGGGTTACCTTTAGAAAGTAAATATCGCGCTCTTCGCATTTGAACCCTAAAATTCAATCCAACAACTATATAGCAAATGAATTTTAAAATGAGCATATCTTTAGAATTTTCTATACACAGTCTCGCGCGCTGGAGACCGAAATGTTTCTTTTTTCCGTACAGTTTTTGCTCACATTGAATTCGTTGAGTTTGTTACTCAAAAATTCATTTAAGTTTTACAAATATGAAATAGATAATAAAACGACTTCCAAATTCCAAATTTGGGCTTCCAGATGCCCATATTCGTGTGGAAACGTGCGTTATTCAAAATTTAATGTCTCTAGGTACCGTCGTTTTATCACATGGCGAGAACACATACATACATTTATACAGATTCTTCATTATTTAATTTCTTCAAATATAATACACGGCGATAATATTTGGTGGCAACAATTTGAAAAGTGAAACAAAGCTTTTCGTGAATCAACGCAAAAAAGCCAAAACGAAATTAATAGTCCTTTAGAACAAATTGTCCCTTTGGACAAAAAAAAAAATCTGAAAGCTTTCAGATTTTAAATTACCCCCAAAGGGACATTTTTAACGTTTTATGTCTTACTTTATTTATTCAATATCATGTTCTTTGCCCTTACGCCATAAAATTCAATTCAACAGCAACATCTCAAAATAATTTTAAAAGGAGTATATCTTTAGAATTTGTAATACAGTCTCCGGCGCTGGAGATAAATTGTTTTTTCTTGCAGTGTTGCCATTGTTCGCTTTGAAACCGTTGAGTTTGTTAAACAAGAATTAGTTAAAGTGTTACAAAATATGAAATCGATAATAAAACAAATTCCAAATTTGGGTTTCCATATGCCCATATTTGTTAGAAAATTACGTTATTCAAAATTTGATGGCGCTGGGTACCGTTCTTTTATCACAATGCGAGAAATGTACACACATTTTTGCAGATTCTTCATTATTTAATTTCTTTAAATATAACACAGTGCGAAATTGTAGAGATCTTCTGTCTATTCTTTGTGTGGATTCGAGAGTAGTGACTGCACAGAAGAAGGGTTAAAACTACCCTTTATTACACTCTTTAAATTATTTACAATGCGTCAACTCGACGCTAACACACTACGCCTCTGCTTGGGCAGTAATTGAAACAGGAGTATCAAACTCAAAAATTGAAGATATTAACAAGTAATAAAATCCCGCTACACGTCTCAGACAATCTAGAAGCCTAACAGCACATTGATGAGTTTAGTGTCAGGAAAATAATTGCCGTTAAACCATGTTTAACCAGCAATAACTGCTAAGCCGAAGCTTGCTCTACAACATGCACAGAGGTTTCTCAGACTCTCTAACTTTCCCTTCTAGAACTCGATATTTAAACCTTTTCTCGCAGTGGTAGAATTTGCAATAATTCACGCGCGCTACCAAATTTAAATATTCTGTGTGAGAACGGAAATTTCTTACACCACGCAGTTCATCATCATGGACACTATCGTAACATTAATCGGAATCGCAGAATTACACATGCTGATAAATACCTGCCAAACAGGTTTCTCCCTCTCTTTATGCTGGTTACGGAGCGAAGGAGTATGCGGGGCTACCCCTTCCATATCTCGCACACCTGGAATCATGTTTTGTTTTAGATGGAAAAGAAAGAGCGAAGCAGCCTGAGAATTGCACAAGTTATCCATAAATGATTATGTTGAAGATTAATCCATTTTAAAGAATTCATGCTAAAATTTAGCCCAACTTGAAGTAACCTGTTAATGTGTTTTTCGCATCGAGGAATTGCTACTACTGTCATCGCCTCGTCTCGTCGTGGTCGTTACCTTGTGATGAATAGAAGAATGTGTAAAAAAGAATGATCTAGATGTATGAAAAGCAACTTCTGTAATGTGTGTACATAACGTGGAAATATTTCCAGTATGAAAAGTGAATGATGAAATTAGATTTAGATTTTGCGTTCTAGCTTCACAAGACGGCGCCGTTCTTATACGTTTGTTTGCTATGTTATCAATTTGACATATTTAATCCAAATAATGCTTAACTAAATAAAGTGAGATTGAGAAAAGAAATGTTTCTCTGAAGTATTATTTATGCTGTGTTTTGGGGGAAGCGAAGCATTTTATTATTCTTTATATTAGAGTGACAACACAATGTACAAAATATCGTTTTTCAAGTCAGCTGTTATTGGGCACGTGTAATTTGGATCGGATACTTGTAAGTATTTAGCTAAATAGGGATTTATGCGCAACGTCACATTCTGGCACTTACAATTAGGGGAATGAAGGCTTATAGAAAAGGAACTTAAAATTAAATTTTAACTGGTTATTTAAAATAAATATAAATCTCTACAAAATAATAATAAATAATAATAATAATTTTAGCCCAAAGGGCGATGAAATATTCGACTTTGAATTATGATCAGTTTCGAATAATATGTTTCGATATTCACTTTGACGTACCATCGTACTCCTAGTTCTGCCAACATTTCCGTCAAAAATTTTGATAATTGAAATTGAGGTAATCGAAGTTTTAACTTATATTCACAGCATGACAATTGATCAATGTGTTTTCAAAGAAATAGAAACGTTAAGTTTTTCAGTTAAACAATAATAGGAGTTTGCACGGACGCAACTCATGTGTTAAAGCAAATACGACTGGTAATTAAAGAGAAGTCTTGTAGAAGTTTGTTTTTGTCACCACTGTAAAAGTAGAAAAGTCGCATTCCTTTCCCCTGTTCCATTTCAAGAAAAATCTTTCATTCGAAATGACGCTTTAGTTTTGGGGAAGCTAAAACAATCACAAGGAGATAAATCTGGAGAACCGCGGCATCACTGAATGCACATACTTATTTTTGGGACAGCTTTATTGATGGTTACTGCCAAACGGTTATTGACCGGTGGTAAAATGTATTATTGTGCAAAGCATTTGGAATAAGGTTTTCGGTCTAAATTACGCAACCTAGGTTGAAAATGGCTTGCTTCATTCTCAGCAATTTAAAACTCGACTGATCAGCTAATCATTTAAAACTGCAGAATTTTTTAACACATCAGATTGTAAGGTAAACCAGAATAATCTAAATACTTAATATAAACATCTGTTTAATCTTACTAGGATGAATAACATAAAGAGATATCAGTTTCGTCTTTAGCTCGGATTTCAAGAACACTATACGAATACAATCATAAATATTACTACATTTAAACGAACGCTCATTTGCATTAAAACTTTGTAATTTAAGAATTAACGAGTTAACAAAGAAGTGACAAATTATTGCATATGTTTCCCTATAGGTGATGAAATCTTGGAGTGGAATGGAACTCCACTTCAAGGAGAGAGCAAAGAAAGAGTCAATAATATCATCGCTCTGTCCAAGAATGACTCTCAAGTGCAACTGATCCTCACCAGGCGTTCTGGGTAGGATAATAATTATTATTATTAATAATTTAGCATATGCCCTCTTTTCGGTATCTTCTGTTAATGTTAAGATTAGTTCCTCTTCAGAATGTACTTATATAAACGATTTTCATTGTATCATTCGTTTCTGTTCTTCTGATTGAATTGGCAGGAAATGCAGAATAATTTCTTGGTCTGAAGATTTGTTTCACGTTATAATATCTCCAAGTTTATAAAAAAGATCTTTTAGCAATTTCAAGACTTGAAGGACAAATTAATCATTGATACGCTGACCTTAATGCTGAATGTCTTGCGAACATTGAACAAATCAGACCCACGACATAGCTGCCATCTAGCATGATTTTATAAAAGTATTGCAAAACGTTCCATTATCCTAAAATACTTCCAAATCGATGTTCACCAGTGTTTTCTCCAGTTTCTGTTTCAAATACTTAATGTGTAAGCTTCAGTTTCAAATACTTAATGTATACTTACTAATGCAAACTTAATGACATTTTCACTTAACCTGTCTGAATTACTTTCTGCAGCAGAATTGAAATTGCTTATTAAATCTAACTTGCTTAACTAAATTTTTTCTCATGTATTCCACTTTAGATTGTTTCTTATCAACAAAACCCATATTCAACTAAATTCATCAACCGAATATGAAAACTTAACAGCTGAAGTTATAACGGTTCATACTAGTCTTTTAAATATCATTTCTTTTAAAATTATTCATAAAATAATTCTTATGGCATTTTCCAGGGATCCTCCTCCTTCCCTTGATCCCAGGGAATTGCGGAGATTACCCCCACCACACTTGGAAGTCCCTCCCGAAGCCTTGAAGCGAGGTATGCCCATTTTAAATTTCTCATTAAATGTAGCACTCGATTTTTTCAATATTTTTAACTAGGATTTATTTTCTTACAGATCCACTCTATCATTAAGACTAATTCTTGATTTTTAGTAGACTTACCTCTATGGTATGATTTATTTTTTTGCAGATCCACACTATCTCAAGTACTCGGATAGACGTTCAAGCGATGTTCCAACCCGATCTCCTGAGAGGTCATCGATTGGTGGACGAATACAGGTAATAAATTCTTACTAGCTTAATCAAAATTAGCAAATGTTTGATTGGCGTATTAATAATAAATTACGAAGAGGAACTATATATTTAAGAGCGTTCATAGATTTTCCATAGTTTGCTTCCAGAAGAAATTAATTATTACAAATTTATCATCAATTAATCACAAAATGCGTAAGTCACTTTTATATGTAATAGAAAATAATAAGAATGTAAACTGAAAATTTCCCTGCACAAATTGAAGACGAGTAACAGGAAATGAAGAGTTGAATGGTAATCCAAAGTACTATAGCCTCACGGAAAGAAAACCCTAGACATAACGTGAAAGAAAGTCACATTTGTTATCTATAACGTATCTAACTCAATTCCTCAGGAATTATGTTTAATGCAAAGCTATTTAAGCTTTTCTAGGCTATTTAAGGAAACGATTATCTTTACAGTCTCTTTTGTATCAAAGAATATTAAAAATTTTAGAATAAGCAAAGTAAAAGCAATACTAATAATGCTGTAGTATATGGATTGCAGCCTTACGTTTTTTATCGCTAAATTCATTAAAATGTTTTGCATAAAAATTAACAATTTAGCTAAATCTGCAGTTTGCAAAAATGTTATAATTGGTCCAGAATTTGCGTAGCTATAAATTATGAAATTTAAGCTCTTAATTAAGTAGTTTAATTTATTCACATATATATATATATATATATAAATTTAGTTATATATATATAAATATATAAATATATATGTATATATATATATATGCTACTAAAACGATGATAAAATAAGTACTTAAACTACACCAATGACTATTTCTTTACAAACCAGTTTTTATTCGAGTATGTCAGGACTGAGTGTTCGGTGCATATTCTTGGCAAACATCTTCGTGAACGTGAAGTCCTGATCTTGAATAGGCAGCTGAATGCAGCTATGTTCTGTGGTAGAATATTGTGATAAGTGGTAGAAGAACTGCACTTTAAAGGGATTTAAAATCCTCTTTTATTAAACCACAGTTATTTACAACCACTTCCCAACTCGGGAGGGATACAGAAAATAGAGACCGCACTTGGTCTAAAATGAACAATCAAGTGTAAACTAAAGCTAAATAGAAATTAAATCGTCGTTGCTCACAGAGCTAAAACGCGAGGTTGGCCTCTAAACAAAATGGTGCGTAGCAAGATTTAACTAATACAGATACACTTAGAATTACTTCAATAAGTAATCACGTACAGCGCTACGGCTTAGAATTTAAATACTAGTTAAACAGGCGAACGTCGAATAGAGTAACCGTGGTCTGAAACTAAAAGCTCTCTCACACTGAAAGGTTTCTACCTTTCGTTTAAATACTACTTTGGCTCCACTTCAAATTAGCATAAAGCTGAAACACGCGCTTATTCTGACGGGAAGTTAAAATGAGAAGAGATAGAAAGACTCAAATTAAAATAAAACTTTGTTAGTTTAACTAAAACCTTACATACTTCCCGCCAGAATTGGCAAAAGTTGAACTACTGTGGTCCAAACGGACCATGTTGAAACTTGCAATTCTAGAAATACTCAAAATTTAACTCTTTCAAACTTAGGCCAACCTTTACAGAAAAAATAGTTCTTGGTCAATTTACAGAGGAAAACTTGAATTGTACATAACTCTTCACCTGTTTTCAGTACTATTACTTTCATCTACATCGTACTTCTTCCAGCAAAATCTGGAAGGAAAGAAATTTTAGTACAACATAATAACAGTAAGTTCTAGATAACAGGCTTCATTTTCTTACCCGTATAAATTCGCACACACACATTATCATTCAAGCAAAATTAATTTCTTCCCCCAATGCTCTCCACCGGTGTTGGAGGAAAAGCGAACCGCAATTGCGGGTTTTTTTTTTTTTTTTTTTTTTTGGATCAAATCTCCTACCTACGATCGACTAACATTAGTTAGAACTTGGCATACGAGACATCAAAAGACGCCTTATAACCAGCTAAACCTGAGATTCTAATTAGCTTCATGTCTAACACTTTAAGTGTATTTGGTGGAGAGCCTTTTAACACTTGCATTCTAAAATTACTCAAACTTTAACTTTTCATGCATAAAATTCGTAATTTGCGCATAGAATGCTTCACTCAAAATTGACTTTGCACCTAACGTGCATTGCTAGCATAATACCATTTGTTACATTTTATGAAACTTAACAATTTCATACCAAAAATGTAGGTTAAATTTCTAAGTTTACAGCAAGTGCTTCCTATTCCTTTCTCAAGGTACTTTCCTGAAATATCACATTACACTGAAATAATAGTCCATAGACTAAATCGTGTTCTTCAATTTTCCGAGTTTTCATTCTAGACATTTTACAAGTCTTTCGACAAAGCATCATACAAAATCATTTAGTTAACATTTTCGCAGCGATTCATTGCTTTTATAAAACTAATATATTTACAATGCTTCAGAATCTATTTTACAAACATTAAGTAATTTTAAATCTTTGCAGAATTACAATTTTAAACAAAAACATTTTTCCAAGATAAGTAATAATTTATCGCCCACTTGGCGTAAAACTCAACCTCACTTGAGGTAAAATAGACACTGCAACTTGCAGTAACACTCGAAAATTAACTAAACGTTGGAATAAGAAATACTACTTATCTTGTTGTGGTCAGCCATTCTTTTCTTGGCCCAATCCTTGAAAGTTGGATAGATTGTACCTTGGGTCAGTTTCCTTGACTCTGGTTGTTGACCATTTCCGGCGTGTTGCTCATCCCTCTTTCTTTTATATGTCCCTCTTTCCATCCTGGGGTACTTGCGCTGGGGAGGAAGGTGAGCCGCTGGACGTTTGTTCGGCTGGGCCCTTTGCTCCTGGACCCTCGTTCGTCGCTGCTCCTGGCTCCTGCTGTATTCGGGACGTTGATCCTCAGCCTGCAACCGAGGCTGCTTGCTTCTCAGGCTCCTTTCCGATTTTCCGCTGTCCTCTTGGCTACTTTGGGTTGGCCTTGCCCATTGTGCTTTGGTCTTTTGTTACTTGTTGAACTTGTATTCTCCAATTTCTTTCTTTTAAATCCACCTCCAATTGTGGTTTTTCGTTTTTTCTTTCTTCTACTTTGTTGAGGGGGGCTTTCTTTTTCTGGGCTTTCATTGCCATTGTTGCTGGTTCCTGTTTTTGCCGCTGAGGTGCATCTTCCGTGGAGGTACGTTGCCCCGGATCCTGGAAAAAATCTTTAAACATTTCCATTTTATTGCTGTTGTAGAAGGGTTTAATTTGGTCTACATTCGCAGTAATTTTCTCGCCGTCGTTTCTCCTTAATACTACTATAGTATGTGTATTTTTCTGGATAATGAAAGGGCCTTCAAAAGGCGGAAAAAATTTCCCCACCTTTTCTTCTGGGGCATTTGATAAAGCATGTTTTATTTTTAAAACTTCATCCACAATTTTATAATTCACCTCTCTTCTCTTTTGATCGTAATAGAATTGTTGTTTAATCTGGACTATTTTTGCGTTTACTTTTGCTTCCCGTATCATGTTCTGGATATCCCTCATTTTAAATTCTTCAGTCCTTTCCTGGGCAAAGAAAAGTTTATCTAAGGGTGTCAAAATCTTTCTTCCAAGAAACAGTTCAGCTGGTGTTTTTTGTGTTGTGTCGTGTTTGGTAGTTCTAAGGGCAAATGCAAATTCATTTATATGGCTATCCCAGGTAGAGTGATAATTCTTAACGTAACTTCGAATGATTTTCACTACATTTCTATTAACCCGTTCCGCTATGTTTGACTGCGGACGATACGGGACCATCTTTAGGTGACGTATGCCCAGTTTTGCACACATTTCCTCAAAAATATTACTAACAAATTGGGGACCATTGTCGGAAATGACTTTTAGGGGCGCCCCGTATTTTAAAATATACTTATTTCGAATTGAATCTACTACAATTTTTGCAGATGCGCGTTTTAACGGAATCAACGCTAACTATTTGCTAAAATGGTCCACTATAACTAAAAAATATCGGCTTTTGTTAACTTTACTTCTAGGATAAAGTCCCAATAAATTGATGCCTATTATTTGATTGGGGAATTCTGATTTAACACTATTTAGGAATCCGGCCGGGCGGAAATTAACATAATTATTAAATTGACATGTTGGGCACGACTGCACATACGCCCTAGTAAACATTTGCAGTTCTGGAAAGAAAACTGCCTCGCGAACTCTTTGGACAGTTTTTCTTATGGCCCGAAATGGCAGAATCGTGCAACTCCTCTTATACATTCAATCTAATGCTAGCTGGGATAACCGGTCTAAACTCATGGTTTTCATTAGTCGTTTTCGTATAAAATAAAAATCCGTTAATTATTTCGTAATTTGCGGCCCTATTTCTTATCGGCACAATATCCGGATAACTGAAATTCTAAGGGTCGGCCAAATAATTGTATATATTTTTCAACTCCGGATCTTTTCCGATTTCGGCTACTACTGTTTCACGAGAATCTAATACACTCATGTCCATAAATTAAGGATAATGCAAAATCAGGCAAAGGAAGAGTTAGAAGGAAAACAAATTTGACTTATTTGTAAAGCTTATTTATTAAAGAAATGGTAAAGAGTAAAAAAAGGTGCTATATGTTTGATATTATTAAAAAAATTAGCGATTTTTTCTCCTGGAGCAAATTACAAAAAAAAACCTATTTACAAAAAAACCAATATTACATGGTTGGTATGATTGTTAATACATTGTATGTCTCCCAGACGATGCAACACAGTCCGTACAACGCCTAGGCATGCTGAGTATCAAATTATCGATCTGATCTTGGGGGATATTACACCACTTAAAAAGCAATATTCTCCGAAGTTCCGATAGACGTGTAGGAGAAGGTTGACGGGCTGCAACTCGTTGGCCAAGCATGTCCCACACGTGCTCTACTGGATTCAAGTCCATACGGGGATATCCTCCGATTGAAGGCATTCGCTTACGATGTTTGCACGGCGATGATCCATAAACACAAATTGTGCGCCTATGGCGCCCTGAAACAAACGTACATGTTGTTCCAGAATGACGTCCCGATAGATTTGGCTTGTCATGGTTCCAATTTGAACATGCAGGTCAGTTCTGGAACCCACAATAATTCCACCCCAAGCGAGCACTCCTGCACCACCGTAACGGTGTCGTTCAATGATGTTTTCTTGGTGGTAACGGGTACCTGGATCTCTCCATATGAAAGTCCGGCGAGAATCAGACTGCAAGCTAAACCTGGACTCGTCGGAAAACATCACACAAGCATACTGTTGCGGTGTCCACAATGCATGCTCTCTACTCCAGGCTAACCGCAGGCGACATTGAGTTGCAGTAAGTGGAACGCATCTGACAGGTCTACGAGCATATAGACCAATCTGCCCTAAGCGTCTGTACACGGTCTGCCTTGAAATTGTCGTACCAGTGGCTGAAGAGAGCTGACGAGACAGGTCTGAAGCTGTGCTCCGCCTGTTTCTTTTGGCAGTAACTGCCAACTACCGGTCCTCATTCGGCGTTGTAACTCTGGGGCGAACTGTGCTGTAACGTCTACTCACATTACCATCATCTTGGAATTGTTGCCAAAGCCTGGAGATGACACTCTGGGCAATTCCAAGTTCGTCTGATACTTCCAGTTGGGTACGCCCTCATTCCAGACGGCCGATAATTCTGCCAGGTAAAAAATCATCCAAATGAGTCTTTTGTGTCATAACTATTCGGTTATTGCATGAAATGCTTAGAAAGCGCCTGCGAACAATTTTACTTCTTTGCCTGTATTCCTTATATATCACTCACTTACACTCTCGTCATTGTGACGTACCATCGGTGTCATCTGGTTACTTCCTGAAATTTGCATATGATTCTTGAAGATGTGTGTAATGATTTTACAGGTGATATATTTATTTTAGAGTTCTATTTCCGCGTGACTCCGAATTATCCTTAATTTATGGACATGAGTGTACCTTGGATGTCAGTATGGCTATTTTAACTGTATTTCCATTTTCATCCAAATTAATTCTGCTTAAAGCATCTGCCACAACATTTTCTTTTCCCGGCGTGTGTTTAATTACTAGATTATATTTTTGTAATTTAAGCCGCCACCTTTTTAATCTGGGTGATATTTTTTTCCCAGAGTAGACACTAGTGACCGCAGCGTGGTCGGTATATACAGTTACTGGAGAACTTCCAAAGAAAACGCGAAATTTATGCACTGCTGATAACACTGCGAGAGTTTCCCTTTTTGTGGCCGAATAGTTTCTCTGGGTTTCATTTAACGTTCGACTTAAAAAGGCCACGGGTCAACCATTTTGAGAAAGCACTGCCCCAATCGCAAAATCTGAAGCGTCCGCTAAAATTTCTAATTCTTTATCCCCCTCCGGAAATTTTAAGACGGGAGCTTGAGTCAATGCGTCTTTCAGTTTTTAAAATGCCAAGTTGGCTTCTGCTGACCACGAAAACCTAGCTTTTTTTTCTTTTCAATTTTAGCAGCGGCTCAGCTATTTTGGCAAAATCTTTAATGAAGGACCGATAGTATGAACACATACCAAGAAACGACGCTAATGTCTTCGCTGTTTTAGGAACAGGATAATTTTTAATAGCTATTATCTTTGACTGATCCGTTTCGATTCCATTCTGAGCAATTTTAAACCCTAAGTAACGTAACTCTTTTGCGGCAAATTTACATTTGGACGCATTTATCTTCAAACCAGCTTCATTTAATAATAAAAACACTTTTCTTAAATCTTGTAAGTGTTATTCTAAAGTACTACTCGTAATTATAATATCATCTAAATATATGAACGTACTTTTACCAAGGACCGGTCTTAAGACGATGTCCATACATCTTTGGAAAGTTGCCGGCGCGCCAGATAAACAAAAAGGCATCCCAAGAAATGCGTACGTGCCAGACGTAGTTATGAAGGCGATTTTGGGGACGTCTTCGGGGTTTACCCTAATCTGAAAATAGCCACTCGTAAGATCTAATGTGGTCATATACTTTGTAGAGGAAATATTTCGAATTATCTCTTCGATTATCGGCAGAGGATATACGGGATATTTTGTGACGGAATTTAACTTGCGACAATCTATAGCAAAACGCCACCGCTTCGAGTTCGTAATCGGATAATCATTATTTTTCTTGCATAAAACTACTGGGCTGGCATCGGGGTGATGATTTTATTTTTCAACATCTCCTTGATATGGTATTCAATTTTTTCTTCTTTTACTTGATCATATCTACATGGCTTTTGCCTTACTGGCTGAGCGTCCCCCGTTTCTATTGTATGGTTTACGACCTGTGTGAAACCCGGTACATCGCTAAATAAATTTGAAAACTCACTTACCAACGACTGCAGTTTTTCTTGCTCTTCTGCTGGAAAGTGCTGCAAGTCCAGCTGCGGGGGCTTATCATTCATCATTTCTACTGGTTTCATCGACAGAGTCAATTCTCCTCCTTTAAAATCCAATTTCGCTACTGCCAATCTAAAAACATCCACACCTAGAATAATACATGTTTGCAGGTTTCGCACAATATAAAATAAAATTTTTACCTGCGCGTCGTTGATACGCACGAAAAGCAAAACTTTCCCCAAGCATCTACACTTCTCTCCTTGGGCCGCTATGACATTCGTGTCTCTTGCACTAAAAATTCTGTAACGGCGAAAGTGCTTCTTGAAAAATCTTTCCGAAATAAAACTGCTTTGCGCTCCTGTATCCAACAGAGCGGTCGCCGGTATGTTGTTAATTAAAACTTCGATCTTCGGTAAACTCAAGTTTTTCACGACCACGGTGTTTAAATTAATTGTGGAAGGATTTTGCGCGACTTCGGACTTCTTCACCTTCCTCGAAGAAATCCATCTTAGTTTAAATTCTTCTTATTCTGGTTGCCTTCGGCATCTTTGCTCGTTTTTCACTTGAAGTCTCTTCGTTCGTTTCGATTGAAGTCTCTTACTATTTTTAGAATAGAGAGAAGAAATACCCAAATTAAAATTAAGCATTAAGGGGCTTTTGTTAATTTAAATTATAATTTGTATTTACATATTTTTATCTTACACGCATATATACATTGCATTTCACAAGTATTTCTTTCTCTTCACGCTTCAATAGTTTTATTTTTTTAATTTACAGTTTTTATTTATGTTTTGTATTTTTCGCATTTTATTGACATTTTTAATCACTGTTACTTTCTGTCTGCTATGGAGCCTTCTGTTTATTATTACTATTATTATTATCAGGACTTATTTAAAAACATAAACCCTGAAAATAAAGGCATTGGAAATTTTGCAGATTTTTGTGTTTCTTGTGAGATCGATGGAAGTTTCCCATTGGATACAAATTACGTCATCCACTCTGACTACTCTGATTGGCTTATTAGCCCAGAATTTAAATACTACTCGTGTAGACGGGCCTTACGGGATTTCAGAAAATGAAGAAAACCAGAAATCAAGCCCTAAGATATTCCCTTATAGATTATTTCTGTTTTGTTCTATTTTCTGCCATTCAGTAATGGCCAGGCCCGAGGATGTCCTCATTCAAGTGATACAACTTCCATTAGTTAAAATATTGAACGAGTTTTATATATCATGTGCTCTCAAAACATCTTGCAGATTCTGTGATATAGCTGAGATTTAATAATTTCAATTAAAATTGAAAGATGCGATGTATGCTAGCTTAATACTTTTACGTGCTGTTTCAAAGATTCTTCTTCTATTCAGCACTTGCATTTAAACACTTTATTTCATGTTTTATGATAATCATTTTAATTTTCTACTTACTTTGTTTTCGTTTCCTTAGGTCGCATTGTGCTACGACCAGCAAACCCATCAGCTAATTGTGACAGTAATACGTGCAAAACATTTATTGAGTCGAAATGATACGTCGAGGAGGAACCCTTATATCAAAATCGTCCTTCTACTAGACAAAAGGTTATTTTTGTTTTTTGAAAGTTTATCACTCACGATTATGTTAATTACTATAAATTAACTCATTAGTTACGTACATGCATATTTTGAATTTGATTTACTGTTCTTTGTCCTCTTATATCTATATATTATAATTGAACTGTAGAATTTCACAGAATCTTATTCAAGCGTCGCTTTTCTTTTCGCCTTTTTTGCAATGTAGAAAACAAGAATGTTTGCAGCTTTTTGATTATGTTAGATTTACATGAAATTATGTTTTACATAACTTTAAATAGTTAATTTTTTCTAGTTGTGTAGCGTTAAATTTAAAACTTACATTGAGCCCATATAACTTGTATTTTTAGTTTCATTTTAATTTACTAGCACTAAACATAGCTAGCAACAAAAAGATAGTGCCAATTTCAAAACTGCTGTGAATTGTGAAATAACGAGGATCAAATACCTTTTCCAGGCATCGATAAAATTATGCATCATAGCCTAGCTTTTCTATAACGAATATACTGAATTTCTGTATTAACTGAGGCTAGAGTCTCAGTTAGCTAAATCATATTATTTTTTACTAAAACGCGCATTATTTTTTATAAGCAATGATTTCTTCTTTTTTCATGATATTTCTCAAAACCTATTACAATGAGTATTTTATACTCAACTGATATAGAAAATATTCTTATTGTTTTTGTGGTCCGATGTTCGAATGGCGCCGAAATCGGAAGTGTATTTTCGTTTATAAATAACCTTAATAGATTCCGCTACTATTTTTTTCATATAAAAAAGCTGTTATTCATTAACGAAAATCCTACATAAAAACATCAGAGAACGAACACATAATAAAAGAATTTATAAGCTAACATAATAATATATGCAGAGCAAAATTTCCGGTGACAGCTTGCCCCGCAAAATGCCGTTGTCAACGCAGGGCAACGAAAGGGTAAAGTTAATTTGAGTGGCATGGAAGTAAATATACTCCCACCCTATCAGGTTCAGCCCTGATACAAAGGTGAGAGTTTATTAATTGGTCTTTTGAAGACACCATTTTTAGTTTTGAGAGTAGCTACGCGAACTAATCCGTCCTTGGCAGGATGGACATCGATGACACGCCCTTATAGGCCATGCTAAAGGTGGAGATCCATCTTCGATGACAAGAACCACAGTGTCGACCTTCAGGGTGGGTTTGGTGTACTGCCACTTGAATCGCTGCTGAAGAGAAGTCAAGTATTCTTTTTTCCAACGACTCCAAAATCCATGTCTTAGATTCTGAACAATTTCCCACCTAGTACTCCTTATTTGAACAGGTTGATGAGTCTACTGGAAAGGAAGTAAAAGTATCACCTGTAATAAAATGAGATGGGGTTATAACATTAATAGGGTCAATATCAGAATCATTCACGTAAGTAAGTGGAAGCGAATTCAAGATCGTCTCGATCTGGGTAAGTAGCGTTAAAAGAGTAGGTTAAAAGAGTCTCTTTTCAATACTCTTCTCAGGTGAAATTTCGCTGAGCGAATTTTCACCAGCTTCCCATATTCCTCCAAAGTGAGGTGAATCAGGGGGTTGCCATTCAATAGATGACTGAGTTACTTCTCGTGACACTCATTCTGTTGCATACAAAGAAGACAAAATCTGATTTAGTTCCTGTAGTTTTCGGCATGCTCCTACAAAATTGGTACCGTTGTCACTGTAAATGTGCCGTGCTGCCCCGCTACTTAAAATGAAGCGTCTAAGTGCAACAGTAAACGATTTCGCAGTCAGATCACTGACTGCTTCTATATGCACAGATTTAGTCGACAAGCAAACAAACAAAGCTATATAACCCTTCGTTGTTTTAGAAAGACGACCCTTACTTAATTTAAGGATAATAGGACCAGCATGAAGGTAAGTAAGATGGAGTTCTTTTACCAGTAAAGCACCGATTTTATGTTAAGAAGGAAGTATTACAGTATGTTTGATGTTAAATGCTAAGGATGAATTCCGAAGACGTCCTCCCACCCGTAAGAGACCATCTTTGTCTGTGATTGGATAAAGAGAACGTAATTGACTCTTCTTGGGTAAAGGTTTCTTTTCCTTAATACATTGCAAATCATCTTGGAAATAATGATTCTGAATCCAACGACTAATGAATTTTCCTGCTAATCGAATCTCTAGGAATGTTACCGGCCTAAGGCAACTGGAGGTAATATTGCTACGCGAAATGTTTTGAGTAACAAGATGCTTTTGGCAATTAGCAATAAATCATTGGCAGTAAGCCAGAATACGATTAATCCTGTAACAAGAAGAATAATGCTGGAATAAATTAGCTAATAAATCACTCGATTCAGGTACATGAAAAATAAAAATAGGGTCAGATCTTTATTTAGCCCTTACTTCAGTATCATCTTCAGATGTTAATTCATATTTAGGCCCTTTTTCCTCTTCCTGATGCAACCATGAACCTTTGTGGTGGAATGATCCATCATTTGATGGCGGACCATTCCACCATAATTAATTGGTCTTTTGAAGACACCAGTTTTAGTTTTGAGAGTAGCTACGCGAACTAATCCGTCCTTCCCAGGAGCAACATCGATGACACGTCCTTATAGGTCATGCTAAAGGTGGAGATCCATCTTCGATGACAAGAACCACAGTGTCGACCTTCAGGTTGGGACCATTCCACCATCAAATGGTGGATGGTGGATCATTCCACACAAAGTACAAATTGGTAGGAGGTGAGATTCAATACTCGAGAAGCAACGTCCGCAGGATTTTCTTTAGAAGGAACATGATTCCAGTGTGTAATAGGTATCACTTCTATGTTTTGAGATGTTCTATTTGCAACAAAAGTTTTCCACTTACATGGAGGAGCGGATAGCCAAGACAGTACTACCTTGGAATCCGTCCAAGCATAAATTTCAAAATTAAACTTCTCTAAAGTGCTCAAAAGAGGTCATATTAATCTGGTCAACAAATATGCAGCACAAAGTTATAATCAAGGATTCGATACTTGCTTTATAGGCGCGACTTTATTCTTTGACACCAAAAGATTAACCGTAACCGTACTATTGCATTTTTGGCGACAGTAGACGACTTCTGCATAGGCCAGCGAAGATGCATCACAAAATCGATGTAGCTGAATAACACTGTCAGTTGTAAGTATGACACATCTCGGAATTTCACAATTATTGATTTGACTAAACGTTTCTTGAAATTTAAACCAGTCATCTGAGAGATGCTGTGGAATAACTGAATCCCAATCCCCTTTAATTAACCATAGCTTTTGGTAAAATTATTTTAATCAATATAGTGCAAGGAGACAGGAGACCTAAAGGATCGAAAATGCGAGCAAATTCTGACAATATGGGTCTCTTTGTTACAGATGCGTTGAGTCGCAGTGCAGCTTTAAAACTGAAAGTATCAGTAGTTGAATTGCAAAAAAAGCCTAAGCCTTTAGAAGTTGAATCAAGAGATATCTTGAAATCAGAATTCAATGAACAATGTTCCTTAAACTCAGTCAAGAATTCTTCAGAATTGGAATTCTACTTCCTCAAATCAAAACCACGTGTACGCAGAATTGAAGATACTTTCTTGCAGACTGATACTGCGTCATTAACTGTATTTGAACCCGAAAATAAGTAGTCCATATACACATCCTCTTGCAATATACGCGATACATCTGATTCCTCCATAGAATCTAGAGCTATCTGTTTCAGACATCGAGTTGCTAAAAATTAAGCAGATGAAAGCCCATACGTAACCGTTTTCAACTTGTACGTGCGTATTTCATCACTGGAATTATATCGCGATAGTATCAGTTGATAATTCTGATCTTCAGGATCTACCATCACCTGCAGATACATCTTCTCTATATCAGCTGTGAAAGCAATTTTAGGAAATCGAAAATTGATCAAAATCTCAAAAATATCTTTGTAATTTCAGACCTACCCTAAAAGTGAATTCAAGGATATACCGTTTTCAGATTTGCAGGATGCATCAAAAACTACTCTTAATTTTGTCGTT
The DNA here is from genome assembly GCA_000611955.2 of Stegodyphus mimosarum. NCBI lineage: Eukaryota > Metazoa > Arthropoda > Arachnida > Araneae > Eresidae > Stegodyphus > Stegodyphus mimosarum. The sequence goes on from KK115708.1 coordinate 20,102, forward strand.
GTGCTAGAAGGTTTGATGACCGCATGATGAGGAAGATAAACCTTTTCTGCATCCTATCAGTTAGATAAATCATCATTAATCACAGTCGTATGACCTAACTGTTCATATTCATACATAAAATCTTTATACTGTTTTTCAAATTCTGGATTATCTTCGAATTTTCGTTCCATAGAACTCAACCTAGAAATTGCTGCCGGTTTTGAATTACCCAACTCCAAATGCGATTTATAAAACGGAAGTTTTACAACAAATCGCCCATCTGAATTAAAAGAATAAGTGTTTTGAAAATGCGACTTACAAAATTGTTCATCAGGTGTCATAATTTCATTCTTCCCAACATCGACAATATCCTACATGTCCCAGAAACGCTTAAGTTCGCAATCAATATTTATATTATCTTCTAGCGTTTTGAAGTGTGTTATGGTATTTTTCACTTTAATTTTCAATAATTCATTACGCCTGAGAGTCAAGAATAAGTAAACCAACTTTAACTTTTATCACTACAATAAATACAGCAAGGGTGTAAAACTGGGTGACAGACATAGAAAATCAACATTTAGTCAGTTAAACCAGTGTGTTCGAATATAACAGTAAATACCACGACGATAATACGCGAAAGGTAAAGTACAAACAGACGTTGTGTGTCATGCAATAACCCGTTCAAATTTTAATTAAATTTATTGGGTCCAGTGTTCTAAATTATGAGTGAAAACAAACAAGTTAATTTAAATTTCCATTTATTAGATGATAACAAAACTAGCAAAAATATATTGATACAAAGTGGTGGTGGTACAAGAGTCGGAGTGAGAAAACAAAGTAACATACCGTTTACACTACAAAGAGGGGATCCCCAAAAGAAATCACAATTACTTAACAGCGTCTATTACATTGAATAAAATGTCTATTGTCGAGAGGAAACATATGTTCTGCCATATTTAATCTAAAAAAGGAAAGAGAGTGCAAGTTAGTAAAGATAGGCATGTAATGAAAGTTTTAGAGCCTTCGCCCCTTCTATCTGGGCTCCGTCCTTCCTGCGTCGCCAACCATCGGTGGTTTTCTCTCCGCAAATTCTTCAGCCATCTTTTCCACTGTAGCTATAGACAGAGTATTCGGGAAGGAGCAACTGCTTTCTGGTCTGGGGAAAACTTCAGAAAACATTTTCTTTCTACACCATAGATCGCTGCAGGCCCTTTTCTTCTCGCCAGCCCCTGGTTTGGCGAAGAGATATTGTCCAAAAGCCGCCAGTTGCACAGCAGCCCTAGGAGAGGAATCCAAGCAGAAAGGTGAAGGCATGGGATGAAAAGCTGGATGTTAGCGGTTAATCGCCCTTATTGCAAGAATTACGAGCGACCCACCAGGGTAGTTGACTTCAACCACCAGGATCTCATTTTAGCATGAGCCCGTGAGAACGCAAAAACTGACTATTGCCGTACAAGCTTTTCTCCTAACTTAAAGAACTTTACCCAAATCAAATGAAAGAATTTAAAAAACAGTATAAATTAGGAATTAAATCTCAAACTTAATTATTAAAATTTCACTATTCACTGTAAATTAATAAAATTAATTAGCACTGTAAAATAATACTTAGGAAATCTACACAACAAGTGTGAATTTGCTGTTTTGGATATTTCCATGTTATTTCCGGCCTTCCCAGCAATCACCCAACCGACATTGAAACTGCTCGACATTGAAAATGCAACACCAAGGAGGAGTGGTCAGAAACTGATGAAATTTGGAAAACGACAGAGACAGCAAGCAGCAATAAGTGATCTTTATTTCAAAATGATAGTCAGAATACAGAGCGAGAACGGCGTCGGCTCAGTAGGATGTAGGACCACCGCGGACAGCGATGCACGAAGAAACACGTCTAGGCATAGAGCCAATAAGAGTGCGGATGGTGCCCTGAGGATGACTCTCCATTCCCTTTCAACCATTTGCCATAGTTCGTCATCTGAACGAGGCAGGGGCAGAGTCGGGTAGACGGCGTCCAATCACATTCCACACATGTTCGATTGGTGACAGGGCAGGAGAGTACGGTGGCCAGGGAAGCATCTGCGTACCTTGCAGAGCATGTTGGCAGATGCGAGGACTGTGTGGTCGGGCGTAGAAAAATTGCATTAGGCAGCTCCTGAAGGTTGGGGAGGGCCACCAGCCGCAGTACACTATCCAAGTATCGTTGGGTCGTCATAGTGCCCTGAATACGAACTAGCGGTGACCTGGAATTAGCGCCCCAAACCATTATGCCACGTTGTCACGCGGTGGGGCGTTCCATAGCTACTGCCGGATTAGATCTGTCTGAGAACATGACGTTTTCCATTCTGTCATCCATATCGCTCCAATCCGGCACCATTCTAAACGTTGGCGTCTATGTTGTGAAGTCAATGGCAGTCTTCTTAACGGACGCCGTGAGTGCTGGTTACGTTCAACCAATCGACGGGAAATGGTTCTCATCGACACGGGAACATCCAGGGTATCTTGCGCATGCTGCAGAATCACGGTACAAGTGACTTGCGGGACCGCCACAGCTTCTCGGCGGATGCGTCGATCCACGCATGCTCACGTCACTCTGGCTGCACCTGCACCCCTCCTTCTTCCCACATTCCCTTGTTCCAATCATGTTCGCCATAGCCGATGCACCGTGCTGGCATCCATGTGGATATCAACTGCGATTTGACGTAAGGACCAACCCGTCCTTTTCAGTCCGATCACCATACCCCTCGTAAAATCGTCTATCTCCTGGAAGTGCCTTCCTTGACGGCGGCCTGGCATTCGCTCTTATTACACGTACCCTCCAGGACAAAAACCGAGTTTCTGAATTTACCTTCTGAAGCAGCATAAATATTAACCATGGATCCTAGAAGCTGCTTTGTCACCAACAGCTTTTTAAGCCTCTGATAACTTCATAGTATCAGTTAACTGCCGTACATTAACATTATCTACTGTAGACCAGAAGACAGAGGCTCCATTACCTGGCTGACTAATATGCCTGCCTTACACAGATTAAAGCCTCTGCTTCCAGAAGCCATCTGCTACCAGGTCCCCCACAATCAGGGTGGGTGGCAGACCAGTAACATTATCTACTTGTGAAATACATTTTTGATCCACAAAAGTTATAATTAACGATTGTACGATTTGCTTCTTTTTATCGTACCTAGCGAGCAATTTCGCCCATGCTTCTTCATAAGAATTATTTGATTACAGAATATGTTTAATTATAGAAGCAGGTTCATCAGCAAGTGATCCGATTAAATACTGAAATTTCTGAATATTCGATGAAGAAGTATTTTACACTGTTGCAACAAATAAATCTTTAAAATTCATCCAATCATTAAAATTTCCCGAAACAATAGCAATATTCAACTTTGGTAACTTAAAGTTACTACTATTATAATTTTCTGGAACATTTGGCACATTAGCCACATTGAATGAATCTAATAAATTTTGATACTGAAGTTTCAAACGAAAATACTTCGATTCAAATTCTTTAATTTCTGACTGCTCTTCTGGTAACTGGGCATCAAATTTATCAAAATTTGAATAAATCCTTTCCACGCGCTCCAGATGCAAAATTACTTCATTTTTAGATAAAGCGGAAGTAATATTATTCTAAAGCCTTGTAAAAGCCGCTTTTACACTACCACGCAGTCTAATTACAGTAGCTTCATCCATAATAAGTAATCGAAATATCTAAGTTCAAAATGAAAACCAGTACAAAATATATAAAACTCCAAAAATCAAATTCAGTTGTAAATCGAATATAAAATGCACTTATCTATCCTTTAACTGCTGACGAATTCCCAGTCTCACCGGTACCTCCAGAATGTTTTTATGGTCCGATTGCCGAATGGCGCCGAAATTGAAAGTGTATTTTCGTTTCTAAATAACCTTAATAAATTCCGCTACGTTTTATTCATATTAAAGTGCTGTTATTCATTAACGAAAATCATACATAAAAACATTAGAGAACGAACAGATAATAAAAGAAATTATAGGCTAACATAATAATATATGCAGATCAAAATGTTCCAGTGACCGCTTGCCTCGCAGACAAATCAAAAAGCCGTTGCCAACGCAGGGCAACGGAAAGGTGAAGTTAATTTGAGAGGCATGGAAGTAGGCACTTATCTATTTCAAATATGAGTTTTCTATATTTGTTTAATAAAAGTAAAAATTCTGGATCTTTATTTTTTTTTTTATTTTTTCCCTAAAAACAAGATTCTGTCCTCTTTCTTAGATATTAGATACAGATATATGAACCAATCATTTCATGTGCATAGTCATTCAGTACACTTCAAGCATAACATAATCATTTTTATTGTAGTATTAAAAAAACGTTTTGAAAGCAGAAAAGACTCTAAAGTCTCTTTTAGGCTTCGTAAGCAAAATTACAGCAGCGAAGTAAACAACGATAGTTCACTTCAAACAACTGAGCTGAGATGTTTCTTTCCGGCTTTTATGCCCTTTAAAATGAGACGCGGGAGAGAGTTCTAGCAATTTCTTTAAAGAAATCTTGAGAAGATCATTTCTGTTTAATAGACTTACGGTTACGGCTAGTCAATTACATTTATTCAAATTAAAACGAGGTAAACTTTTATTCAATGTCAAATGCATGTGCTCTTGTATTTTTACTTTTCTCTTAAAAATATGTTACGCGCTGCATTGCACAAGGAAATAAAAATAATTAATTATAATTCTATTAAAAATATCTAACTAAATACGAAATTCGTAACAGTATTTTTTATCAGAATCAAATGACCGTTTATTTGTTTATTTAGTGAACTGCTTTACCTCTGATTTTGTTTTATTGTTTTGCAGTGAAAATAATAAGCGTCGTACAAAGGCGATAGGAGAAACAAACGATCCACAATTTAATCAAAGATTTTTCTTTCATCACGTGAGAGAAACGGAGCTCAAAAGGAGTGCTCTTCAGATCAGCGCTGCCTACATTTTATTTTCATTTTTTAAATATAATCATAATAGAGCTCTGAATTTTCAAGCTTCGAATTATATCTAACATTATTATCAGTACCTAAGAGGGAAATACTATAAAATATGTCATAAAATGGTCTAAATGAAACTTGAAATCATATTGAAGCATGGGCTCATTCAAGAAACATTTGAATTAACGAGTGTTTCAGCTTAGCGGTTTTAGAATAAGGCGGAAAACAAAACTGGCAAAGACTAAAATATAACTGAAGGGGAATAAAGAAAAAGAGAAATAAAAGTAGATCAGAAAATTAAAACAAGAATTTCATTAAAAAATAAAGATCAGAATAATTAATTAACTGAAAAGAATGAAACATGAAAAACTTCCTCCTACCGTTATTGGTCTCGACTCTTAAATCATCGTGTTAAATGTAACAGCTATATCTTTTTTGGATCTTCGTTTAAATAACATTAATAATCTTATTCAATGATTCTTTTTGCTTTTTGCGTAAGACACTTATTAATTTTCAGTCCGTTAGAGGCGTTAGCCCAGAAGAATGTTATTGTGTATTATATTTACAGAAATTAAATCATGAACAATTGCATAAATGTATATATGTTTTTCGCATTGGGATAAAACAACGGTACCTAGAGGCATCAAAGTTTGAATACCATAAACCTCCAACGAATAGGGGCATCTGGAAGCCTAATTTGGAATTTGTTTTATTATCTATTTCATATTTTGACAAATATTAAAGAATTTTTAATTAACAAACTCGAGTATTTCAAAGCGAGGAAACACTGTACAAAAAAAAACATTTTTATCTTCAGCTCGCGGAACTGTGTATCGGAAATTCTAAAGATACTTATGCTCATTTAAAAATTATTTTGCTATATTACTGTTGAATTAAATTTTATGATTTAAGTGCGAAGAACAGGATATTGAACAATTAAAGGTAACACATAAAACGTTACCAAAAGGCCATTGGTGCGTAATGTCTATCTTTTATTTTTTAATTTTTTGTAGCTGATCTTTTAACACTTGTTTTCCTTAACACTATATACAATTCACTTTTTTAACTCATTTGTTCCCTTGCAGATTTTCAAAATAAGTATTTTTTGCCACATTGAAGAATCAGCTAAGATTATCCCCTCTGTCCAGTTCTTGCTGTCATTTCCATGAACTATATGAATTCAAAATATTTAAAGTTTTTGCTTTGTTTACTGTACTGAATTTTTATGTTGAGAACATGTTCCCGTTTTGTCTGTTTCGAAATTGATCCATCCAGCTGTTGTGCCTCTAGAGAAGAAGACCACAACAAAACAAATTTAACAATTTAGCCTCAACCTACTATCCGACCAAGAAACATTGCATTGTGTGTGTGTGTTTTTTTAAACCGAACAACACAATGAACCTTGATGCTAGTGAATCAATGTAACTAAACATAACAAAAACACAATAATCAGAATTAACTTTTTAGAAAAACCTTAGTGTTTATTTGTCAAACAGATCAAAATTATGAGAAATCAATATCAATTAAATAATAAAAAGGAACTTCATCTCTCCGGAGAGTGAAAATTATCTAAGGAAATTCTAACATTGACAGCGAAACATTTTTGTTTTAACAATTCAGTAATTTCATAAAAAGAATAAACACCTTCAGAATTTAAGTAACTATGTATTAATCCAACATAACTATTTTATCTCTTTACAATTTCAGCCTTCTAAAACGAAGCCAAATATATATATATATATATATATATTTTTAACAATTATATTCTTTTCATCTTATTATTGCACAAAAAAAATAACAAAATTTCTATTATTCAGAACGAAGTTAAAATTTATCTTATTGCACAGAAAATAAAAGGAATACTACTATTCCTAACATCTTAAAATTACCTTCTCTTTTTTTTCACAGAGAATAAAAGAATAATACCAATCAGTAAATTTAGTAATCTTATTTTAGCTCATCGAATAAGGTTTCCTTAACATTTTGAATTCAATTAACAGAGTACCACAAAATCACTCTTTTAGGAAGATTTAGAATATTAACATAGAAGCGAAAATTCTATTTCAGTTTTACAATTTACTTTAACTCAGCATTTTCTGTTTTACTATTTATTTTAACTTAGCATGTACATGCTCGCTAATGTAACAAAATTTCAAATTTCTCAACAACTCAGATCTTTGAACAAAATCATTGGAAAAATTAAGACAGTACAATTTTCAATTTTAAAATAGGGAGAACCCTTCTAACAATTAATTCTAACAAATTAGTGTAAAGTTCTGATTAAGATAATTTAATTTTATTTTTTTAATTAAGATTAACCCGGTTATGAAAGGAAACGACAAAAGGGAACTTAGCTGACGATGACAGAGCAATCGTCCTGAAACCTTGAGGCCTTGAAAATCTCTCAGAAAATCAGATGAAAGAACTGTTGATTGAACATGGAGCAGTAGAAATCGTCTTCGAAGTATCAGGAATACTGGACTCAAAGGGAAAAAATCCTATACCCATATCCCGAAGGAAATTATTCGTAGAAGTTCCAAGGTAATCATCAGGAAACTCAAACATGGATGGGGGCAGCAGCAAGTTGATGGAAGCCGTAGACGTTTATGAAGGCCCAGTTCCGAGTGTCAGACATCATTCCCATATGGAATTTCCTAAGAATCATATTACGTTGAAGGAATGGGGCAGTCTGTGCCCTTCGAAGCTCGTGATCTTATTTAAATTCATACCAATGGAAACCACCTCCGAGGAGGCAAGCAAACGAAGAATTTATGGATGGCACACACTTGCATATTCACAAAGCCTACAGACCTTTTGCTTACGGTCTGCTCTCATTGGACGAAACATCTGCTTGGCGGTCATATTTGGAATAGTGAGTTATCGCCTTGCAGTCTTCGTAATTAACGCCAAACATACCTTGTGGGCTTTCCAGTAAAGCGAGGAGAAACAGTGTTTATTTCATTCGATAATTTTTTTATTTTATGAATGAAAGCTAAGGGGAATTGTGTATAATATATTTTAAATAACCTACTGATCTTATTAATAGTTCATTTGTATTTGGTTAAAGATTGAATTTAAATTGTTAAAAGTATGATAATTGTTTTGCAAGAAAAAGTATTTACATGGAAATGGGATATGTGCTTTTTCCGTCATTTCTGTTAGAGAGAGTCTGTTATGTAAATTTACATAGCGCATTTATTATACAAATAAAAGAATATTAAAAAAATAAACCAAATGAAAACATTCTATAAATATTTAAGGGCGTCGGATACCTATTCTTTTCACTTAAATTATGAGTAAGTATGACTAAAACTATATTTTATTTCATTATGCGCTATTTCTATTGTAACGCTTTTCGGGATCTTGGATCGTAATCTTGCAACTAATATCTACTACAAAGAGTACAAACCAGTGAATAAAAATAAAAAAAATTACCCTTAACAAAAATAGAGAAAATAAAAGTGTTAAATTTTTAACTCTGCACCCTAAGGCGAAAAAACCAATAATAACAAAGCCATTCAATAAGGTGAGGATAAAAACAAAAATAAGTCCGTGCAGTGAGAGTTTGTAAAAGATACGAACGGGATTAGAAACCCCGATCTAGAAGTCCAAGAATTTTTTTCTCGTGCTCTGTACCGTTGATATACAACACGCTGATATACAAATAGCAAAGGCGATGAAACAAAAGTCGCCAAGCACAAGATTCTGTAACCCTACTTTTCCTGTTTCAACCAATCAGAGCAAACAATAGCAGAAACGGTCTGTAGGCTTTGTGAATATGCCACACACTTCAGCAAAAGGGAGCCATGAGCCCCACTATTATACTACACTGCTTGCTGGGCTGCCTCGAATTTCATGGCGTACACCAGAGCACTTTTTAAGTCCTTCACATCAGCCAGTCGTACTCTTTTCTGTATTTTGTGATCCCGAATGCCGTCGAAGTACTGCAAGGACAGGATTTCCCTCCTTTCTCTCAGACACTCCGTAAAGGCGAGATGAGACAGCCTTTCAACAGCTCTGGCGAGCTCCTGGAGTATTTCCGTTGCCTTCTGTTGACGGAATTTTAATTGAAGCCTGGTGTAGTCTTTTAAACACTTCTTCCCAAAGCGCAGCTACAATGCGCCGGATAGCGCTTCGATTCTTTGATTTTCTTATTCTTCGATTCTTTATTTCTTCTTTGATTTTCTTATAGCGTTTGCAGGATATCCGCTGGGTCTGCTCTCTGAGAAGCGGCGAGATGACAGGCCTTAGCTTGAGAATCCCATCCATTTGCTTCCGCCACTATTGAAAATTGTGTCTTATAAACTTGCCAAGAAGTCTTCTCATCATACGTAGATAGCTTCAGTGTGAGACGAGCAGGCATAGTTAAAAATGTCTTTCTTCCCTCTTTTCTTGACCAGATTCCATCTTTTCTTTGATGAAATGTTGGCAAGCTCTCATATCTTCTTTTACCGAGTTGACGGCCCCTTACATCCTTTCTTGGAATGCAGCAAAGGCAGACACGAGCTGTCTCAATTATTCTTAGATCGCTCTAGTGAATGGCACTCAAACCCCACTCCTGACACCAAAAATTGTTGCGTGCGTACGAATTCGTAATGGATTGAATGCACAAGTCGTTAAAAAGTTAATAAAATTTATTGTTTTCACAAGAAATAAAAGAAATAGTGAATTATTTCGTCAGAGATATTTGTACAATATCACAATATCTCAAACGTTAAACAGAATTAATTCACTTCAAAACAGATAAAGTTAATCCAATCTCACAGCGAATTCGCTACAATCAATCACAACATTAAGTAAACAAACAATTCGCTTAAAACAGCTGCACCTACAACAACTGAGATGAGGTGTTTCAACTCGTCTTTTATAAGATTTTTATATATTTACTAGAACATTCTGGTAAAACCTCGATTTTTCTCAATTTTTATGGATGGCAACAGCAATTTCGAGATATTTATTTATTAAATATTAAATGACACTCTCTCTTATTTTTACTTTTATGACGTAGCTTTCACTACAAAAAATCGTCTGCCTTGCATGGGAAATAAAGCAATTTTAATTACAATTCCAAATAAATAGGTAAATAAATACGAAATCCGTAACAATAAATACATTCGTGCAGATTATTCATTACGTGATTTTTTTAAATATAATGCTGGGCAGTAATATTTTGTGGGAACAATTTGAAAAGTGATACGACTTTCTCAGTGATTCGACGCAATATAGACTAATAGCTTTTCTGGATTAACGCCCCTTTGAGCTAAACGAAAGCAGTTTTGAACGTAAAAAGAAAAAGCAATATCATGCTTCTATTATATTAGCTTCTTAGTGTTAGATCTAAAGACGAAAACTAAATTACTATTTACCTTAACATCCCCCCAGGAGTCGACGGAGAGAACTCTGCGAAACTACTGGCTAGGATCTGTACCTAGGCAGTCTCGGACACGGGGTATACAAATTACGAACCTAGTGGTTCTGGAGGCTTCGGAAAGGTCACTTATTGGCTGACCAGGGGTCCGGCATGTCTTAGAGCAGAGTGGTGCTAGGAACGCGGTGTTGGCGCCCCGGGTATGCTAGGTAATGGCCCTTTGCGACGGGCTAGCGCGAGCGACTGGTAGGTAGCAAATAACGATCAGTGACGCCCCAAAATGGATGCGCTGCGCCGACCTTTCTCCTGCCCCGGGAAAGGGGTTGAATCCCGGTCCCGGTCCCGCAGGGGGGGAGTACCCGTTGTGTGGTTAATTCCACGGAACGGGGAAAGCCAAGAGCGTAATCTTACCTTAATATTAATGTGTAAATTTGTGTATAATTTTAAGATCCGCTTCCAATGTTTTCAATTTTAAAATATTTGTGGCATAAAATAAAAGAATATATAAATTTGGAATGTCTACTTTTATTACATATTTACAGAGTTCTTGGCGACTTTTTGCCTTCTGCATGAAAGGTTTAGGAAATCTTGTTATACGTCTTTCTTTGCTTGCGTTCTTCTTCATTGCAAATCTTGTCATTCTGCTAAACAAAAAACTGCTTCACTTCTATTAGTACATTTATTCTGATCTTAATATTTACTTTTTACAACCTTTTTTTTTCAACAATTCAATTATGTGAAATATGTTGACAGTGACAGATGCGTTTCTTCCACCGTTACTAAAAAAACCTTTAACTATTCTTATTTTGCATCATAAAAGACATTCTTGTCTCAGAAATAATCACAATAACCTTGCTATCATCTCATATTTTACTTTTTTCAGTTACTAAATTTATGGGATTCTCCACTACCTTTAAAATTACTTTCTCATCTAGCAACACGGGATGGGACGAGAAACGTTTTCAAAAAATTTATTTTTTAATTTAAAGCTTAAAACAATAGGACAGATTCCGCTCATTATAAAAATATATAACTTATACAACTTTTATTTCAATAAAGCGTATTAATGCACATTTAAAAATGTAATCAAACGCTATTTAATAAGCAACTTTCAGAAATTTTAGAAGCAAGAAAACTTGTTGAAGAATAATTACACGGCTGTAATCCCACCGAAAGTTTTAATACCTGTTTATACGAACCGGTATCCAGAATAAAACTTGCCAGAATTGCAATTCTGATTGTTGGTGTAATGGATAGTGCTTTCTGTTTTCATAATGCAATTCATGGTTATTTCTTATGCTTCAAATTTACTTCACTTAAGAAATGCTTTAATCTTCAGTATTTTTAAAGAGATCTAAAATATTTCCAATAACCTATTTTCTGTATGCAAAACATTATCAAAAAAGTTACATACCATGAGATTTAACCTAAAATAACAACGAAGTGTCTTTTCTCAAAATTAAGCTTTTCCGAAGTCCAACACGAGTTAATTTAAAAGCGGTTAAAAGAGATTTGAATTCAAAATAAGATTAAATAAAAGGGAAAAGGACTACTAAAATACCTGGAGGAAAGAAATATGGACAAATTCTTAAACGTGCAGTTTTAAATGATGAAAAGATGTAAAATCAAACTAATTAGATGTCTTATTATTCCTCTCTTAACCTTCTTTTGCTTTGAAAATTTGTCCTATGCGCACTGAATAAAAGTATTACTAAACGTCATATAACTAGGGTAAGAGGTCAAATTTAATTAAAAGATTTACTAAAACTGCGCTTGTACTGACGACTAATATTTAATAAATACTAACACCGCTACTTTCGAGATTTTTGTAAGGAAATATTTAAATAAATATAACATATAATCTAGCTTTTACTACCAAATAATAACGTGGCTCCAACTAATGAAAATTCTATTCCTCTCCTCTAAAAAAAAAAAAAAACTCGCAAATTTCATAGATTGGTCGAAGGCTTATTTATTATTATTTATTATAGTAGGTCGGAGGCTTATTTGTTATAGTAGGTCGGAGGCTTATTGTCACAGGCTAATATTGGATAGTTAATTAACATGATAATGTCCACCTTCAGTCGTGGAAGTTGGGTCGAAAAAAAAAAGTAGTGGATTTTTAGACTAAAATCCCCCCACCGTTAGGAACTTATAGCACTCTCTTTAAACTAAAATTTGTCTCAATATTTAAACTCAAAATAATTTGCCTCAATCTGTTGAAGATTGACTAAAGAAACAGGAGGAACAGAAAAGAATTAAGTAAATAAATATCATTGTTTTAAATAACCTTATCAATAGTAGTATATCTTATCAATTTAAAGTAATCTTCATAGTTTTATTTCAGTACTGAATAAAGTTCATAATTTTTCTTTCATATAATTTTTGTGAGGCAGTCAGAAAATAAATTAATTTATGTAAAAGAAGCATTTCCTGTATTCTGGCATAATTCCAAGGTAAGAGTTTTGTCCGTTTCTGAGCAATGTGTGCTTTATAAACGTGTGCATAAATCATGGTTAAGAATAAGAAATATGCGTGTTCATAATGGTTCTACAAAATTACATATGAGTAAAAAATATTTGCTTTTTCCTAAAAGATCTTAAATTCTCATAAAAGTTTCATATTTAAACAATAACCCAGTTTTATAACTTTCATACGTCATGCACTCATCTCAGCTCCCTTAAATTTTCTAATTCGGTTTTTACTATCGAGAAATTTATAATTTTCGTTGTCAGTGTATTTCAACGTATATCTATCAAGCTGAAATAGCTGGATTCAAATTACATGAACTTTTTAATAAAAACAGTAATAAATAAATCTTCAGTAGTTAATCCTTCATTAGCTCGTAACTTAACCCCACTTTTGACTTTAGATCCGGTAAAATTATCCAAAAGCGCCTCTTCAGCTGATGCAATAGATTTTTAAGGTATTTCTCTTTCCTTATTGCATACTTTCGTGGTGTAACTAGAAGCACGTCTGGTTAGTCCAACGAGAAGTTCGGAGTTAAAATATCGGCGAACGCGTCACTAATTTTTCATGTTTCCTCTAGTTTAAAAAAATTCTAAATAACTCTACAATTGTAGTAGACAAGAATTCGTCACCGCATGGATCTGGCTAACGGGTTCCAGCCCTTTTTAAGTGGAAGACAATGTAAAGTATTTTCTCCCCCTCCAAACCGCATGCCTTCGTGGTGTAACTGAAGCTACGATCGAGAGGTCCGAAGATTGAATCCTGCAGGAAGACAACTCATTTTTCTTGTTTTCTGCTCTGATAAATTTAAAGAATCTATAAATTTTCTTGAACTCCTTCTCTCTCCCAAAGTGCATTTACTTAATGTAAAAGACATTCCTTCCGATCTTTTCTCAAAACTTCCAAAGTTTTAGTGTCTTAGCTTTGTTTATTTCTAACTTATTTCTTGTTAGAAAAATGGCACTTTGATTATTCCCTCTTTCTACCTATGTATTCATTTTGTCTTTCATATTTAATATGCTCTTCGGTTCGTTTTCACAACAAAATATTTTGCTTCTGAAGAAGAGGAAACAATGTTAGTCACTTTCAAAATCGATGAAGTTTTATTTAATATAGAGATCAATTTAATATTCTTGCTTACGTCTGCACTACTGTGACATGTAACTCTTCGCTATAAAATATATTAATTGTCAAAATTTCGTCGTGAATAAAGCAATCAGTCATAATATCATGAAGTATTCTGTAACGATGTTTATATAAAACTAGTTATGACGACAGAGAAAATATCCAAGCTATGATGATACATCGTTTTGGCTACTGGTATTCTTTTCACCTACACCCACTAATGCTTCAATGGATATGAATGCTGAACATTTGTAATTTGATTCAGATTCCAGTTTCCAGTGAAAGGATTGGAGTTTTTATTTTCTAGTGCCTAACGTGAATATGAGCCAATTTCGTTTACAAAGACATCTACGAAGGCATCCTTCTCCGTTATCTACGCTTTTCTCTTCGGACATATAATATCAATTCCTACTCATACAAGTTCGGCATCAGAGTAGGTGTGAAGCTGTGTGGTCTCACTTGTCGGCGAAAAAAAACTTAACATCCATGTTGTGCCCATCCGTTCTTTTTTTCTGTTGTTAGCAAAAGTATTAACGAAGCTCTAATTTCAAGAAATACTTTGCTACAGAAAATTCGTTTGTAAAATTCTTATTAAAAGTAGTTGCTGTAAAATTCTTAAAATTATTTGAGTGCTGATGTACTATGATACATATGTCGCAGATTTTGGTAAGGTATAATTTTATATCTTTATAGGTGGTTATCAGGTTAGGATCTATATCGCTGAATGACGTACCTGAATGGTATACCTTATCAGAGCACACACATAAAGCTAAGGTTTGTGGCGAAATAACCCATATGTCACCGACCGGAAGCAGAATGTCCGACAAAGAGCTCTTTGGTTACAAAGAAAAATCTTCTGCCCACACAGGTTAGTCATTTCTTATCTGTTCACGGTTTTTACTTCTGTCTGGGTGCAACAAAGTTCAAAAAGTAATAACCATAATTTAAACTGAAATGTATGTATATATGTATGTAAACAAAAATTGAGGAATTTTAAATTAAGATGATATATATATATATATATAATCGCACAGTATGCTGCGAAATGAATTTAATAATCAAGAGATAAAAATTAAGTCAAAATTAGATAATAAAAGGTAGCTGCTTTCCAACAGAAAATGCTCAAATCAAAATTAAATCAAAAACAGTTAGAAATTGAAACGAACACAATTCGATGAAATAAAATAGGTAAAGTACATACAATTCATGTGTACATATTTTGTCGTGTAGATGAAGGTATCGTACAAATGAACAGGCAAGTGCTCAAGTCTAAACTCAAGACTTCATTAATTCGAACTAAATGAAGAACTTATACACTACAGCTGATGTGCGTGCTGGAACATTCCAAACTCGAAATGTTCTGCAACATAAAGAAAACAGGTTTATAAGAAGGAAATTTACATAAAATCAATTACGAGGCATCTTGCCGTTGACAGGTTTCGAACCCGGGACCTTTGGCTCTCGAGTCCTGAGTATTCTCCACTAAGCTATAAGGAGCTCAGTTGAAACGAGCAATTTTCGCTACATTTCCCAGTTCTTAGGAAGAAGCAGCGTCCTCCTGCAATCTGGTCTGGCTTCTTGTAACAGGTCTCCTGGAAATATTGGGCTTTCTTTTATCGTCTTGTTGTACTTTTGGATCAAGATAGGGCTTCAATCTCAATAAGTGAACGATGTCTTTTTAATTCCGTGGTTTCCTATTTGTTCTATACTTTCTACTTCGTACGTCACGTCAGAGAGCTGTCGTGTTTTTCTATACGGTCCAAAGTAAAATTTTAGGAGCTTTTCGGATAATCCAATCTTTCGTACTGGAGTGAAGACCCAGACTAAGTCTCCAATGTTGTAGCTGACAGGTCGATGCTTCTCATCATATCGGTGCTTGTCTGTGGTTTGCGCTTTAAGAATATTGAGTTTTGCAAGCTGTCTAGCTTCTTCAGCTCTAGTAATCAGATGTTGCGCATAACTATCGTCGCAATCTTCGATACTGTATGGAAAAACTACGTCGAGAAAAGTCTGGATATATTTACCATAAATGAGAGAGAATGGGCTGAATCCGTTATGTCTTGTTCCGCTGAATTATAGGCATAGGTTACAAATCTATAGTAGGAATAAATAGGAACAGTATCCTAATTTTTCTGTTCAGCATCTACGTACGTGGACAGCATATCTGCCAGTGTCTTATTGAATCTTTCAGTTCAGCCATTGGTCTGAGGGTGGTATGTAGTCGTCAGAAGATGAGACGTCTTGCATAGTTGAATGACTTCTTTAACAACGGTAGATAAGAAGTTGCGTCCTCGGTCACTTATCATCTCTTTGGGGGCACCATGCTTCAGTACAATTTCTTCAACTATAAACTTGGCAATTTCGGTGCCCTCACCTGTCGGTATTGCCATTGTGACTGTAAATCTGGTAAGGTAATCTGTGCAAACTCTAATCCATCGGCTCCCATTTTGAGTAATAAGAAAGCGTCCAAGTAGATCTATCCCAATTTTGGTAAACGGTGAGTGAGGGGGTTTTATCAAATGAAGCTGTCCTGGTGGAAGTTGCGACTGCAATTTCCATTTTTGGCATTCTCGGCAGTGTGATATATACCGCCGTGCGTGTGCTCCCATAAAGCTCTGACCAATAGTACTTCCTCCTTATTCGGTCGTACGTTTTGGCAAATCCGAGATGCCCAGCGGTTGGTGCATCATGAAGACTTCACTACGAAGAACCTCACTACAAAGTTGCTTTGGTACTACCAAGACCCATTGCTGTCCCATAGGATCATAACTTCTTTTTCGCAAATCAGAAATCTATTTCATAGCACCATCTGTTTTCCATAGTTCTGAGCTCAGGGCGCATATTCGCTTTGTGGTGTTTGCTTCAACTAAATAATCGGTTGCGGCAAACAAGGAAGACTCATTTAAATATTCATTGTCTGGAAGGATTTCTGCAAGCATAAGTTCTTCATTTCCACAATCGATAACGGCACCGGTGGCACGGAAAAAGTTCCATTGAAGTGTCAATTGATGACTACATTCAGGAAAGACAAGGAATTCAAACGGCCTCTTAGTCCCATTCAAATCAACCTTTAATACATAGCGTCCCGAGGCGGCTACAGATTTACCACTGGCAGTTTTCAATACAGATCCACATTCAGTAAACACAAGAGCATTCAGCTGTCGACGTAACTCCTCGGATATGACGGAATAATCGGCTCCCGAATGAACAAGAACTTTTGCATACTGTCCGTTCACGGTGATAAAAGTGTTATTCTTTTTCAACTTGGCTGGGGTGTACGTCAGAGGATTTTCTTCATCTGCTGCCTCACCTCCTGTACAGGTCGCTTGAACTAGTTTTCCTCATTGATTCGGCGTGGGGAACTACTGGAGCGGCGTACTGGTGACTGCGATTTTTCGGCGGCTGAGAGAGCGTCGCGGATAAGGTGAACTGCTCCTCATTCGAGAAGAAGTAGGTTGTGCATATTCTTTCTCGAAGCTGATGTAGAGTCAGTAGTACAGAGTCCTGTCGAGGTTGAATGTCTTTGAGGCTCTTGCATTTTCAAATATCTGACGTCTCTCCCTACAGTACCTCAGAACATGTTCTGGGCGTCCACAATGAAAATACAGAAGCACATTATCGTCAGTCCTCCACAGATCTCTCCTACGTTGTGGAGTATTTCTCTGGCTGGCTTCACGTATTGGTTGCGGCCTAACTGGAAGTGAACGTTTTTTTATTGAAAATTTTAAATTCCTTGTGCACCACATAGTATTACACAAGGCTTACAAAGGTAAGTAAAAGAAAACAAATACAATAACAACACAAAATAATAATAATAATAAAAAAAACTTACAAATTCACAGATGACACGTAAGAGATAAAATTACAGAAGAAAAAGAAAGCCATTTTATCTTGGACAAATAATGAAGAGGGGGAGGAAATGTAATATTCACAGATTTTAACCTAGAAATGATGAATTCTTTTCGTCCTTCCTTGAGCTTTGAACAATAGAACAACAAATGTTCAACATTTTGTACTCCCCCGAAGCTGCATGAACACAAGTCTGTACTAGATAATCTAAATCTCTTCAGATAAGAATTGAATTTACCATGTCCAGTTAGAAATTGAGTAATTTCAAAATTACAGAGAAAGTGTTTATTATTCAATCTGTGAAGAATGGAAGGAAAATATAGTTTAGTTAAGGAGGCATTAGTAGAATTCCTGTATAGTTCATTCCACTTGAGTATTGTATCATCCCTACTTTTGTTCTTGAAAAATGACTTGGGCAGTATCATTGGAGTTATTACTTGAAGATTTGTAGCTTGTTTTGCCAAGTGAAGTAGAACCTTGGAAGTGAACGTTGGATAGAGTTTTTGCTTCTCCCTGCTCCTGTGAGTGGTGCCAGCGCCACCATAACCTCCTCCCGGACCACAGATGCTATGTCATTCGATACTACAGGTTCTATTTCCGTGTAGCCCGGAACTTGCGACAGGACTTTCTGAAGCTCTTCCCTGACGATGGTTCGCACTATAGACCTTAGTTCACCGGCGTCCGCATCAGCCGACACTGCGGAGACATTAGGTAGCCTCTGAAATCGTGTTTGGGAGATATGTCTTCGTCGAAGGCTTTTTATGTGACGGAAGCGTTTCACGAAAGCATCGACGCTATCATAGTCCTGGGACGACAGGACCTGGTACAAGTCCTTAGCAATACCTTTCATGAGATGGGCCACTTTCTCGTCTTCAGACATGGACGGGTTTGATTTTCGGCAGACAGCAAGATCATCTTGAATGTAAGCTTCAGTGGTCTCATCGATTTGCTTTGCATGTGTGAGTAGTAATCGCTCAGCTTGGCGCGTTACGTCAGCTGCACGGGAAAATCATTAAGAGCATTCCTGAAAACAGTCCAACTAGTAAACACGTCTTCATTATTATGGAACCACTGTCGAGCGGTTCCGGCGAGGTAATAAATGACGTTCGCCAGGCACATTTGATCATCCCAGAAGTTATAGTTGGCGATTCAATCAGTCCTTGAGCTATCTATTAGTATCTTCTTGGCTGTCCCCGGTGAATATACAGGGGCTTCTGGGTAGTTGGTACGTCAGGATCGGTGTTGCTGTAATGTTACTTGAAGCGGAACTAGCTCCTGCTGGAGGATTCTGCTCGGTTGCCTTCTCATCAACCATCTTTCTCGGTCTTATACGCGAATCCTGTAAGACCAAAACTCAGGAGGAAGTACTCGAATCCGAAGGCTTTGGCTTAACTCTGCCGCAGTAACTAAGTGGCACCTGGCGCTTCCACCAAACTGTCGCGTAAATGAAGGGATCGTACAAATGAACAGGCAAGTGCTCAAGTCTAAACTCAAGACTTAATTAATTCGAACTGAATGAAGAATTACTTATGTACTACAGCTGATGTGCATGCGGGAACATTCCAGACTCGGAATGTTCTGGAACATAAAGAAAACAGTTTAATAAGAAGTTGTCTTTCACAGGTTTCCATCCTGGGACCTTCGGCTCTCGAGTCCCGCGTCTTCTCCACTAAGCTATGATGAGCTCAGTCGGAAGGAGCAATTTTCGTTACAATATATATTTATATATATATACAGGTTGAATCTGAACAAGCAGGCAAAACTTTAGGTGATGATAGAAGCCAGCTATACGAGCAACATTCGTCATAGAATGTGTAGTCGGAACGCAAGCGCTGAGATGTTAAAGGGTAGTTTTCTACTGTCACATTTAAACAATTAAAATAAGAATGAGAGGAGTATTAAGAGGATGCGCTTATAGCAATTGGTAACAAAATCGTTGACAGCCGTAATGCAGCCTTCACAACTGTGGGATAGGGACAAACATTTGCGAGATAGGACTTTTGCAAAGACACCAGGCATTTCTCGAATATCGCTGGCTACAACGACGATTCAGGGGGCTAGATCCAGATTCATTTCAATGGAGCCCTCTTGATCAGGCTTTTCATATGGTCCCGCAGGGCAAAGTCCAAACACGAGAGATCCGGTGATCTTGCTATGGAACCACCTCGACCAATCTGCCAGCCCGGAAATCTCGTGGTTTGTATAACCAGCAATACTCTCGGCAAACCACGTAGGAAATGCCGTTTGGTGCGAGGACCGACACGTTTTATACCATTTGTTTACAATTCTGTTTAGCGACTCGCCGTTCCCGTTCCGACCATACATTCTATGACATATATTGTTCGTATAGCTGCCTTTTATAACCCCCTAAAGTGTTGCCCACTTGTTCAGATTCACCCTGTATATATATACATAGACATATATGTACATATACCTACATGTATATATATATATATGCATAATGTTTATACATATATAATGCAAAATTAATTAAAATAAATAATACATTTAAAATTCACCCCATATTCTATTCGGAACAAACATACACAAAAACAAAAATCCAGAAGCCCACTGACTACTACAAGAAAAGTGAGGAAACATAACAAAAAAATGAATAAGGAATTTAATCTTTTGCTGGATCGTCATTAGCGGTTTGGTGCAATAAAAGAAGTAAATAAATAAAAATTTGAATATACACTCTGAGATAAAAAAACGACGGACCGAGAAGGACTTATCCGAATGGGACGAAAATAGGTAGAAGTGATGTACATGTACAGAATAACAAATGATTACAGTTTGAGAAAAATTGGGTGATTTATTGAAGTCATAGAGCTTCACATAGTGAAAATGTTAGTAACGCGTTTGTCTACCTCTAGCCCTAATGCAAGCAATTATTCGGCTTTGCATCGATTGATAGAATTTGCAGATGTCCTCTTGAGGAGTATCGTGCCAAATTCTGTCCAACTGGCGCGTTAGATCGTCAACATTCCGAGCTGGTTGGAGGGCTCTGCGCATAATGCTGCAAACATCCTCAATAGAAGAGTGATCCGGTGACCTTTCTGGCCAAGGTAATGTTCGGCAAGCAGTAGAAACATGTGCAGTGTGGGGGCGGGCATTATCTTGCTGAAATGTAAGCCCAGGCTGGCGTCAT
Source organism: Stegodyphus mimosarum (assembly GCA_000611955.2). NCBI lineage: Eukaryota > Metazoa > Arthropoda > Arachnida > Araneae > Eresidae > Stegodyphus > Stegodyphus mimosarum. The sequence goes on from KK115708.1 coordinate 41,004, forward strand.
GAAGGACAACACAGCCAGCCTTAGAACTTCGTCGACGTACCGCTGTGCTGTAATGTTGCGATGGATCAAAACCAAAGGGGTCCTACAATGAAATAAAATGGCGCCCCAGACCATCACTCCTGATTCTCGGCCTGTCTGCCGGAAGACAGTCAGGTTGGTATCACGCCGCTGTCCGGGGCGTCTCCAGTCTCTACTTCTCTAGTCATCGGGGCTCAGTTCAAAGGGGGACTCATCACTGAAGATTATTTTACTCCAGTCAGTGACATTCCAGTGCGAATGAGCCCGACACCAAGGCAAACGGGCTTGACGTTGTACAGAGGTGAATGGTAGTCGGCGCAAGGGGCGCCGTGACCTCAGCCCCCTTTCTGTGAGCCGTCTATGAATGGTCCTTGCGCTCACTGAAGCACTAGTTGCACGTACAATCGATGATAAAGATGGATCTGGGGCTGTGAGTGCCCCTCTGACGATTGCTCGGTCTTCATGTTCCGCATTTATCATGAAACATTTGCCATGGGACAGCTTGAATCCATGGTTAGTTTTCTTGGTTCATCGCAAAGGTGTTGCTCAGGGGTCATCACAGTTGGTGGCCCGATGTTGTCTCCTCAAGAGAGGGAACAAATGACACAAACAGCTAATCTTTATGCAAGAATGGAGCCGCGCCATCGGTGGAACCAGCCTCCATTAAGCATTATATCGTTCAGCACGGCAGTCTTCCCAGTTCTCCGCCAAATCCCAATATATTATGTTAATCATGACTTTACACCAAGTGTAAATGAGTAAGATATTTTGAGAATAAAATTTTAGAATGAGTAAACTTATTTTTGGCATTCTCACTTGTATTATGAGGTCACTGATATTATACCGCATGTATCAATAGGTTTATTTCAAATCTTTCTGAAAAAAAGCAAAGTCTCATTTAAAAGAATGACATCTTTCGTGTGCTCTGATGTTCCTGCACTTTTATTGTTTCATACATTGTTCTTAAAGCTGTGAATCTTTCAGGTGTGTGCTCAGAACACGACCGTTTCTTGCAACGCCGCGGTGGCGGATCCCTAATGGCCGCAGCGCTGGGCGTCGGTACCTCCAGATCTCCAGTTAGTTCCGAGAGGACTGACTCAGAAAAGAGTTCCGAATTCAGCAGCCTCAGCAGTGCATTCCATAGGAGGTGTCGCACGATTGGGTCAGTAAAACATTGAATTTCGTTTTCCGTTTTTCTAATTTCTGATATTGCGCAAAGATCTTGAAGTTACTGTTTCAATTTAAATAAAATCTACTATTTCATTCGTAGCCCATGAATTTTTATCTGGCATATGCTAATGGAAACACATTCTGCTATTGCAAGAGAGAAAAGAAAAAAAAAGGTCATTTTTGTTGAGTGAAGTGCCGGCATCAGCAATTAAGCTAGCTAAATCTCAATTTAGAAAGTGATATATATATATGTATATATGTGTGTGAATCCATGAATATGCTTTTTCGAAAGATTTAAGATAGCAGTGTTAAATAAAAAATTAACAGTGAAATAAAGAAACGTTAAGATGAAAATTTGTAGAAGTATTAAGGACATATGTAAGAGAGAAATAATAATTTTAAAAATGAAAGAGAAACTAGAATAATCGGTGCTCCTCATACTGGAAAGCGGGTTATTAGAATTCAGTAAAAAGTGCACTCTCTTTCGATATCGAATATTCCTGACAATAATCAGAAAGGTTATGTTGATACATTGTATGACGATGAGTTATATTATGCCAAAGAAATCAAATTTGAGCTTTCAAGTTTGCGTAGAGTTTCGTTCCTGGCGTGGCGTGCAGACAGTCTCCAGACGCAATTAATAGTATTCAGCTGATTGCAGTTAATGCAGAAGTGATGACATAATTTCAGTTTTAAGAAGTAAGCATGTCCCACTATTCTATTGCCTGTAATTTTAATGATACAGTCTTTACACTTTTTCTTTTACAAGTAGAATTATTTAAATGCATTCCTTTGTTTTATTTTGACACATTTTGTTACACATTAAGGAAAAATTTAGTTTTTTTTAAATTTTTATATTTTGTTATGTTTTTAAATCTGAAGTTTTTATTTTAAACTTAACCATATGCTTTCATAGGTATAAAGTATATTATTTATGATTTGTATCCCTTCGTAAGTAATATATAGAAATTTAGTTTCATTTTGGTCTCACTCAAATGCATTTGCAAACCAAAACGATTGTTTTCGAAATTAGAGCATTTCCCATTTTTGAAAATGCGTTAGTTTTTAATAATACCCATATTAAGCGGATGATAGGTGTACATTTTTGTTAATTGAGCTCAGTATGTGAAGATTCACGAATAAAAAAACTAGCGAATAATAAATCTGAACCATACAAATTTCCACGTAAAGACCTGATTTTTAATACAAATACTTCTGCACGGTTGGAATTTCTGCATCTAAGGCTTGTAAAAGGATTTGCAATTTCATTAGTCTTCCTACATAAGAACGTGAATTTAATTTCTCTGATTGTACCTGAAAAAACATTTTTCTTCTTTTCCAAATCCGATGTTCTATTAATTGATCAAATGCATCTTGCCAAAAAACATAATTTCATGCCATTTGTCGAAGCTTTAAATCGCATGTTGATGCCATTAGAGGCTGGGAAATCAGAAACGCAAGCAATCGACTATTCACATAAAATTCATTTCAACCTAAAGCAATTCATTTAGAAGTTGCTATAGATATGACTGTCGAAAAGACGGTGATTTGATGACAACTGTTCAGATATTCCGCGATATTTTTTAATGTTTTTATGGCATTAAGAGGTTTAGCACGCTTTAAATCACGTACAAAGTCATTTGACTGTTTACCCTTAGGTTGTTTAGAGCCATCATTTGAAAAAACTAGCAAAAACCTCTTCGTATAGCTTTTTTTTACTCATGTTTTAAAGGTAGAAATTGATTAATAAGCCAAAATACAAGAAAATATTGTGAATACAAATTACTTACTTAACATAAATGTACCCTTAAGACTGATGGAAATTCTGAGGTACCAGATTGTTTTTTGTCGGACCAGTACGCAGAATCTGAATCTCATGGTTCCTGTCATATCAGATATTCAATATCATACTCATTAAGAAAACCTAAATACCCATAAAAGTTACTCTGGTGCATTAACCGTTTTCAGAAATATTCATATGTAGAGTATACGAAGGAAAGCTAATCCAAAATTAAAAGGAAGGGAATCCGAGAAGATATGAGTTAGATCAGAAGTCTATCACATCGAGTTGACGCTAAAACCTGAGAGATATGAAATGCTTTAAGAGATAGCAAATTATGCATTACAAAATGAACGAAAGTTGTTTTTCTTTCCTTTTGGAATGTTATAATGTTAAAGAAATACTTCGGATAACGCATTATCAAACACATCAGTTATCAAGTCGTCTTTATTGCTTTAAGATTATACTTTGAAGCCTACCAGTAAATCTTTGCAACAGTATTTTTATTAATAATTCTGATATATATCACTCCTTTTTATGTTTGATTGTTTCTTTATTACGCCATCTTGGATTTTCTTTCCCAATTTTTTCTTTATCAGATGTACAGATATTTCTTTTTTTTTTAAATCCAACTTTGTAAGGTTTTAGTTTAAACTAACAAAGTGTTATGTTAATTTTTTCTTTCCTGTAAGTTCTTATTTCAACTTCCCGTTAGAATGAGCGCGCGTTTCAGCTTTATGCTAATTTGAAGTGGAGCCAAGTTTGTATTTAAAAGTTAGTGAGGAACTTCTCAGTGTGAGAGATCTTTTAGTCTCAGATCACTGGGGCTCTGTTCGACGTCCGCCTGACTAGCTAGCATTTAAATTCTAAGCCTTAGCGCTGTTACGCTTTATTGAAATAATCTAAGTGCGTTAGTATTAGCTAAATCTTGCTACGCACCATTAATAGTTTGGCATAGAGGCCAACCTCGCGTTCATAGCTCTGTGAGCAACGACTACTTAATTTCTACTTAACTTTAGTTTAAATTATTTGATTGTTCAAGTTAGACCCAAGTGCGGTCAGTATTTTCTGTTATCCCTCCCGAGTTGGGAAGTGGCTGTAAATAATAGTAATTTAATAAAAGAGGGTTTTAAATCCTTCTTACGTGCAGTTATTCTACCACTTAACCACAGTATTCGACCACAGAATATAGCTGCATTCAGCTCCTTGTTAAGATAAGGACTTTAACTACTTCAAGAATATGTTTGCCAAAAGTATGCATAGAACACTCAGTCCTGACAACTTTATCAACAAGATTACCTTCGCGAGATTGAAGAATGATCGAAATAAGTTTCATTGAACTCATGAATGTTGCAAGAATAAACCTCTTTTATGAAATCATCATAATATTTTTCTAACTACTTTCTGATTATTTTAATGAACATAGAAATGTATTACCTTATAAGCTATCTCCTTAGAAGTATCTCTTTATAGGGTAATAAAGGTATTATCTTGTAAGGTTTTCCCTCATTTCTACATGCCTTCGTGGTGTAACGGTTAGCACACTCGGAGAGTATTCGAGAGGTCTAGGGTTCGAGTCCCGATGAGAGCATTGCTCATTTTTTGCGTTGCCTTTCCAAAATAACCTATAAATCTACAATGAAGCCCGAACTAAAAGGATGGGAATGGTGATTCTTCACCACCAGATCTGGCGATTGGGTCCCCTAATCCCTAGTCGCACTTCAAAAGAGGGTGTATGTAGGATATTTTCTCCCTCCTTTCTGTATGCCTTCGTGGTGTAACAGTTAGTACACTCGGGGCATATTTGAGTGGCCCAGGTATGAATACAAGTTTCGAAATAACCATTTGTAAGTTTTTATAAAAGGGACGCTTTTGAATCAGAAGTTACGCGCTTTCAATAAAGCATTCAAAAATTTACATATATTTTGTTATAATCGTCTGCCATAAAAATGTTATTTTCATGCAACTCTTCATATAAAAAACTCAGTTTTAATTATGGCCTCAGGTAACTTTTCAAAATTTTATCTCATTTCATATTTACGCAGTTATAATTTTAAGATTTCTTGTCTTTGTTTTTACCCTTTCATTCATTATTTTTGAACGCCTTCTTACGGATTATTTTCTTTACTACGGAAATATTTTTTTTTCTTTTTGTCTCTCTTTTCCCCAGGATTTCAGAAAAGAATGAAAGTATTTAGAATTTTTTTTTCCTCTAGAAAAGAACCGTAGCGTAATACTTAAGAAATACTGGAACCAAATTAAAGAATACAGAATAATGGTAAAATACGTATTCAGATAAATTCTATAAGCTTATTTTGCATCAAACATAAAAACAATTAATTCTGAATTAATCCAAGAACTGCAACCAATATATCTATTGAAAAATACTTCGTGAGAAAATTCTTATGAGTTTATTTTAGAAATCTGTCATTAGAAGCGTAAAATTGAAAAACAAAAGCGTGACGAAAATAATGATTTTAAAAAAGTAAATCAAAACGTTTAATAGAAAATAAATATAATACTGATCATAGAAATCGAAATGTACTTTGTTTTCGAAAAGGTTTTTGAAGCTTCTCATGCACGATGCATACGAATTCAAAAAAAAAAGCGCCACACAAAACCGAGACTGAGTTACAGAGGTCAAACATTAATTCATCTGGGACGCTAGAAACTGTACAAGGAAAAAAAAGTTTTTTGTTAATATTCAACACTTTCGCTTGCTGAAATTCTACAAGTATCAGGTACACTCAAAGTTTGTACTTTGCTTGCTCTGAAAACTCAAATCTTAAAATTCAGCCTCTCATTTCAAGAAGAACGGCTTTGATTATGTTTTGGATAAACATTCCACCATTTAAATTTCCAAACATTAGTCCTGTGATAAGAAAAGTTTTCGACTCAGTTGTAAAAAATTAGAGATAAAATTTTAGGGTTTCTTTAGAACTGGAAAATAACATTCTGCAGACAGTACTAGATATACTTATCACTACGTCTCAAACAACTAAAAATATACAGAAGAAGGTTAAAAATCCTTTCTATTTAGTCTTAATATAACAGAACATGCACAACTCATGCTACAGACGAAACTTCCACCGCTTACGGACATCTAAATTAACATAACAGACATCTGAATTCAAACGTTGATAATGTAGCCCAAGACTGCACATTAAATAAACTAAAAGTAAGTTGGCTCAGATATTTTACCAGCGCTTATTTAAAACATAGGCTAGCGGGAATGTTAAAGCCGGCGAATATCACTTTTAATCAGAGCTAGCGAGAAAACTGACAGCAAAACGCAGTTTTCAGCAAGCTATAATCTAAGATTTAAAACCCGCAGCTAAAATACACAAAAGCTAATTTGGATTCTGGTGAGGAATCCGGAAAGGAGAAGTTATAGTAAAGCCTTAAATCATAATAACCGATTATCTTAAATAGAATTAGCTATACTTACTCATTAATTGTCATTAATTGTCAACCAGAGAACTGATGTGAAAATTAGTTCTCGTCTGTTTTTCTTATCTTAGAATATCACTAAGCTAGAACATTTTAAAAAAGAAGAATTCGAAGACAAAAAAAGGCTGGAAAAAAGAGCTTTTTTTTTGCTCATGTTTGGAAAATAAAATTGTGGAATATATAAAATATTAAACATAGAAAAGTAAAAGACTAAATTATAAAAAACCTTATATACAAAATGATGAATATAAAATGTTTGTACATTTAAAAGAAAGTTCCGTATATATATATATATACGGATAATAAAATAATTCTTTTTATATATATATATATATATATATATATACAAAGAATTATTGTATTTTTTAATAAATAAAAGAGCTATCACTGTCAATAAGAAAATATTTTGCTTCAAAAACGCTTAGTTAGCACTAAGTAAAAAGAAAGGAAATCGAATCGCGGTGTCTTTTAGAAGTTATATGTAATGCAGAATAACGATTGCAATTCTAAATCATCGTATATCCTTGATTAATTTCTGATAATTTTTGCTTTAGTATAATTTCTTCAAAATAGGCAAGCATATTATATATCTTGAAATCAAAAGACAGTGGCTTTCGCTTCCCGTATTAAAAAAGAATCCTCCTTTTTCTAAATCCTTTATCACTTGCATAGTAGATAAAACACCACTGGAAATAGCTTCGATTATTTTAAAGAAACGTTTGTCATCGTCTCATTCTTATAATTTATTGAATGAAAATCATATCTTGCACTCATCTCTTTCAAGTAGCACTTAAAACAATTCCTTTGCAACCGAGATGTATACTCAGAAATATTTATGGTCTAAATTATTAGAAATGCACTACAGAGCAAGACAAATATGTAAATTGTGAAATATTCTAAAGAAAATAATATACAACAGTAAGGGAACGTAACTGGAATGACAAATTATTCGAACTTCAGTAAGATACAAAACTTGCAAGTTGTTGCCTATGCAATGTATGATAAAGAAATAAAAACTTTCCACGCATAATTATTATGAGAAATTAACGTATCAAGAAATATGAAACAAAATGAAAATAACAAAATACTTATTTTAGAATCTATCCGCTCTTGTGTTATATTAAAGTGAAAATTTGTCTGACATCTTTTAAGCTTTTTTCTTATTACATATAAGCTTACTTCAAATTTTAAAGGGAAGACTTCAAAGTGATTTTATTTGCTTAATATCCAGGCTACGGAGTACTTACTACTATCTAAACTAAAATATTTTCAAATAAATAGAATGTACTCAGTAGAAGTATGATGGTAAAGAAAACCTTTTCCTACTGTTCCAGAATGTTTGTTTGTGTCCCGAATATGTTATACAGGTCACTTAATCCATCCTCTCACTAAAACTAATTTAATTTAAAAACATGGAATATTATTTTAGAGTTGCTTAAGATAAAAAGTACTTTTTCCTACTCAAGCGAAATGTATTTTTTCCCAAGAGTTGATAATCATTGAAAACAAAAGTAAACAAAACAAAGGAATTTTTCTTAAGGTTTCAGAATATTTATTTGTGTGTAACAATTACCTGGATTTTTTTTAATCATTTATTTCGTGGAAGTGCTAAGTAGAAATAGAAAATTTCGATATAAAGAGTCAAGAAGATCCCTATTCTTCTAAAGTAAAAATTTAACACTTAAATGACATTCTTCAGGCAGGTGATATTGGAACTTCTAATTTAATCGGTTCTTAGTACGTACAATTTTGTGATGCTTTTCTTGAGCATGTATTATAAGGTATTTCGCCCGCCTTCATCGTATACCTTCGTGGGATAGTGGTCAGCGCGCTCGACGCATATTCGAGAGGTCTGTGGTTCCATTCCCGGTGAGGACACTGCTCATTTTTCTCCTCTTCTGCTTCCAAAAAATACCGGATAACTCTACATTATTAGGTATTTAGAAATAATTAGTATCACGATTTAGAAAAAGTGTATTCATGCAATAATTATTAGTTAAGTAAAATTAACAAATTGCAAACTTACAAAGAAAATACTTTTAAAAAATATGCATCCTTAAATTTGATTAAAAGTAGGAGGAAAATCTATGAATCGTTATTTTATGTTTTTAAAAGGAAAAAATTAAGAAAGGAATGCTATTTATTAAAACTGAAAGTACTAGTATTGTTGTAACGTGTCAATGCTTTAAACTCAAAGTATAACCTAGTAACAACTGAGATGAACGGAATGTTATTCATAACGTTTCGACTATGGAAAAGGTGTATAAGCGTGAAAAGTATTTCTTTAAAATTTATAACATTTAAACGTATGTAAAGTCATTTGTTTATTTTGAAGCAGGAGACATGAAAAATGTGCTATCCCTCGCCTGGACTCGAAACCCTGGACCACTCAAATATGCGTCGAGTGTGCTTCCAATTACACAACGCAGAAATGAGGAAAAGTGGGAGAAAATACCTTATATACCTCCCCTTTTAAAGGGCGACTGGAGATAAGAGGACCCAATCGCCAAATCCTGGTGCTGAAGAATTATCATCCATCACATTTTAGTTCGGGAACCACTTTTGGAATCATTTAGAGTTTTTTTTTTCGGTATTAGGAAACTGTATAATCCGCATTGGCTTCGCCGTAACTCCAACCCTGGACCTCTCGAATAGGCGTCGAGAAGGCTTGAAATTACACCACAAAGGCATTCGGAAAGGAGGGATAAAATACCTTATACGTAAACTAAAACCAACCGCGTTAATTATTTTAATACCTATTCAGTTATTCTTTAAAACGTTTCCTATCTCTTATATTTCAGAGTCAGCTCAAACATGGATTTTTGTATCTGTCAATGCACTTCAGATCTATTAATGTAATTGGTATGTTATGATATATACTTCCTCCTCATTTCCACTTGACTTTCTACTGTCTGCTCTACCCATGTAAAATAATAAACCCTTAAATATGAAATTTTACTTGTACCCGTTACTCATTAGCATCATATGATATCCGATATTATTTTTCATCCATTAACCGCTACTTTGTTTATCTGTTAGGGAGTTTACGGGTTTTTCATCGGCGTATGGCGGACCGGTTCATCTGCCGTCGAGAGAGATAGACGATGACCTGTCAGATACAGTGGTGGGATTGGCCACGAAATCGAAAGCAATGATCCGTGGATCCACTCCAGGGGAATATGATGCCAAGGGAAGCAGCCCTCATCTTTCGAAGAAGACCAACAGCACGTCAAAATTAAGCTTAACAGGCAAGCGGCTTTTCTTTCGAACTCTATTTTTTGTTTCCGTTTCCTTAGTTTGCTTTGCTTTTTAATTTTAAAGGGAGCTCAAACAATATTAGGCATAAAGAAAATAACCCCCATAGTTTGCTAATACCTGTTGATAGAAGTAAAACAATTATTTTCTTCACTGGGATAGAAAAACGCATAAGAATCGCCTTTTCCATATTCATATATATGGACTGACGTGATATCAATTCTTAAATGCATTTCAGTAGAGTCTCTCAACGACAGGTTTTATAAAACCGTTGAACACTGGTAGTTCCACTCACTTCCGAATCCCACTAAAAGGATTGGCCTCTTTTCATGCGCAATATAAATATGAGCTATTATTCTTCACGAAGGTATCCCCTTCTTAAGCATATATTCCTACTGTGCTTTATCATTTTTTTTTTACTTTTTACTCAAAGTTCTCGTTTTTCGGAGTTAAACCTTCACCTAAGAATTGGTAGGTTTTTAAAAGGCATGGAATAAAAAAAAACGGAAATGTAAGTGTAATTACAGGGATTTACTTCATATTGTGTTTGTACATTATATATTTCTTGCATTTCGTGCTTTTCACGTAAATGCAATCATTGCAAATGCAAAAAGCTTGTTAGATTTATTGGAGTATGTATTCAATTCAAAATAGTATGTTATATTACACTCATGTCCATAAATTAAGGATAATTAGGAGTCACGCGGAAATCGAACTCTAAAATATATATACAACCTGTAAAATCACTACACACATCTTCAAGAATCGTATGCAAATTTCAGGAAGTAACCAGATGACACTAGTGGTACGTCACAATGACGAGAGTGTAAGAGAGTGATATATAAGGAATACAGGCAAAGAAGTAAAATTGTTCGCAGGCGCTTTATAAGCATTTCAGTACAATAACCGAATAGTTACGATACAAAGGACGCATTTGGATGATTTTTTACGTGGAAGAATCATTGGCCGTCTGGAATGCGGGCGTACCCAACTGGAAGTATCAGGCGAACTTGGAATTGCCCAGAGTGTCATCTCCAGGCTTTGGCAACGATTCCAAGATGATGGTAATGTGAGTAGACGTTACACTGCAGGTCGCCCCACAGTTACAACGCCGAATGAGGACCGGTATTTGACAGTTACTGCCAAAAGAAACAGGCGGAGCACAGCCTCAGACCTGTCTCGTCAGCTCTCTTCAGCCACTAGTACGACAATTTCAAGGCAGACCGTGTACAGCGCTTAGGGCAGATGGGTCTATATGCTCATAGACCTGTCAGATGCGTTCCACTTTCTTCAACTCACTGTCGCCTGCGGTTAGCCTGGAGTAGAGGGCATGCATTATGGACACTGCAACATTGGGCTTGTGTGATGTTTTCCGACGAGTCCAGGTTTAGCTTGCAGTCTGATTCTTCCCGGACTTTCATATGGAGACCTCCAGGTACGCGTTACCACCAAGAAAACATCATTGAACGACACCGTTACGATGGTGCAGGAGTGCTCGTTTGAGGTGGAATTATTCTGGGTTCCAGAACTGACCTGCATGTTCAAATTGGAACCATGACAAGACAAATCTATCGGGACGTCATTCTGGAACAACATCTACGTTTGTTTCGGAACGCCATGGGCGCACAGTTTGTGTTTATGGATGACAACTCCCGTCCTCACCGTGCAAACATCGTAAGCGAATGCTTTCAATCGGAGGATATCACCCGTATGGACCGGCCAGCATTCTCACCGGACTTGAATCCAGTAGAACACGTGTGGGACTTGCTTGGCCAACGAGTTGCAGCCCGTCAACCTCCTCCTACATGTCTACCGGAACTTCGGAGGCATTGCTTTTTGAGTGGTGTAATATCCCCCAAGATCAGATCGATAATTTGATACTCAGCATGCCTAGGCGTTGTACGGACTGTATTGCATCGTCTGGGAGACATACAATGTATTAACAATCATACCAACCATGTAATATTGGTTTTTTGTAAATAGGTTTTTTTTTTGTAATTTGCTCCAGGGAGAAAACATCGCTAATTTTTCTAAAAATATCACACATATAGCATCTTTGTTTGCTCTTTACCTTTTGTTTAATAAATAAGCTTTACAAATAAGTCAAATTTGTTTTGCTTTTAACTCTTCCTTTGCCTGATTTTACATTATCCTTAATTTATGGACATGAGAGTAAAAAAGGAACAAAAAGGAGCAAGGAGTTTCTTTTAAATTAGGTTGCTTCCTTCTTTTTATTTACTTTTCGTGCAATTTTTTATTTCTGTAGAAATTTATATTTAAGGTATTAAAGAGTTTGAAATATTCTTCTCACAAAAGAGAATTTTTAATTAAATTTAGTTATTATTTATTGAAAAGATTTCTTGCTTAACTTTTAAAATACGGACAAAAGAATAAAATATTATCTTAGTTGTTAATGCTAAATACTGTTATAGATGCGGTTTTATTTAACTAAGTTATGTAACCACTTCTAATTTTGCAAAATGTTATTAAAAAGACAGAATAAACTCCTTTTTAAAAACTTTACTTACGTTGTTTTCAAAAAGCCACGTTAATATTTTCGAAATTAAATCAATGATATTATTTATCGTTGATTCCCAGCAGCACCTATTTATGTTATATGCTATTTTATTGAAAATGTAATAATACCTAAAAAAATCCTTCAAACCCCCTCTAATTCGCAGATATTAGCTTCATGCGTGTATTTTCGTTGTTAGCAGTAATTTACAACTAATAGTTACATGTTTACTTCCCCCAACTGCCAAACAACGTAATTAGTATTCTTCGGAGTGTATATATAAAACTATGGGAACAAAAGCTCTTATGGAAGTGGCTATACAGAAAGAAACAAAATAAAAACAAAATTTTAGTAGCATTTTTTGGAAATTTATATCGATAAATGCCATTGTGGAATGACGAACTCTTAAATTGGGGGCATATAAGACTGTTATACACTTAAACAGAGGGCTTTTAGGCTTATCAGATATTGTGTGCAGTATGGTGAATACGCAGTCGAAAGATATAGAAGTTGAACGAAAGGAAGTTGTAACCTATAGATATGGGGAGTTTTAGGTATCTAGGTGAAGATTTAATAATAAAAATATAGCATTTTAAACTTTAAATGAACTTTTCTCAAAATCGACTTTTTTCTAAAAACATGATTACTTAGGGCAACATAAATCAAATTATTATTATTTTATTTTTATGCAATATTGTACGCTTAATCTATATATAGTTACCTAGGGAATGATATACCATAATACTTATACGTTAAATATTTTTGAAACTGTGGTCTGATATTAAAATAATGACCTAGTTGTGAAGAGTGAATAATATATAATAGTAAATTTATCGAAAATCTCATAAAAAAGTTTCAAAATTCTGAATTTTTTAATTTTTTAAGATATTATTAAAATTCTACGTCATTCCCTAGACAAAAACATGTAATTTATTATTGTATGACTTTTTCAATATAACTTTAATATTTTTTCCATATAGAATGTTTCAAATTGTTTAAAATTTCACATATATTTAATATTTTTTGCAGGATAATAATAGTATACATTAAATTTTGATATTATATAATTAATACTGTAGAAAATAAATGAAAAATGTGTTTACAGTATAATTATACTGCTTTTTTGAAAAAACGTGCTCCGAACGTGGTCGGATACCTTAAAAATTTCAAGTCCTATTATGAGGTATTTTATTTTTACTAATAGTTATATTAATTTGTTAGCCATTCCTGTCCCTTCTGATTTCTTTCTGATTTCTTTCGAATTTCCCCGGCAGTATAAGTTAGTTAGAGTGAACGAGAGAGTATTTAAAGGAAAGTAGCGAAAAGGTTTATTAGAGCGTGGTTTCGCTATTGAGAGCCCACGTTGTTACTTCTACCAGCTATTGAACTTTGACCCTCGGATTGACATTCTTGCCCCCAATATTAGTGTATCGCTGGTGTAGGTTAAAATTCGCAGGTGTGTTCTCAAAGAAAATGATACCTGAAAAAATGTAGATAATTTCTTTACATTTTCTTGCCCAACACCATGTATAAATGATTTATAAATTGACATATACGTTACATTTTTACACTTATTACACGAGAATACTTCAATTTTTTAGTAAAAGAAGAAGTTTCATCAATCACATTAAAATTAGTTCTTTAACTATTGTAAACAAATAGAAGTTTGCTAACAATAACTATTTTATTATCTCTAATTGACTGCCATTTTATAAAATGCTGTCCACTTTTCACGTTTTTGTTAACGTCCGCTCGATGGTAGGAGAATTTCTTGAGAACACTTGTCTCGATGTTCAGGATTTTCTCATGTGTAGCATAGATATGAACCCATTTCCTTTGGGAAAATTTCTAACAAGACATCCTTTCCCTTGTGTAGCCTTAGTGTGCTTTTCCATAATTAAATAATGGAACCTAGTAAAAGTTTCAGTGTGTTTCCATCTATTTTATGCTTTGAATAATGGTCATAGTTTTAACCAAACGAAGAACAAACCTTCACGCTCTCTCTTTCCACCGACAGCGAGACAGCCGATCCTCTGGGGCAGCTAGCATATCGGCCAAGTAGCCCTTCTAACGGAATTAACTTGGTCCACATAACACACTTCGGTGCATATTGTGTTCAAGACGTGTGCTGGGGGATGCAAAAAATTGCTGGACGAGTCAATGGTGAAGTGATGGAAGAAAGGTGCAATGCGGTTGAAGAGAACAATTCCAGTTTTACATTTACGGAGTTATACGTAGATGGTTACTGGCATTTGCAAATATTTTAGCAAAATATCTGATTTGGTTCGAGATTGTTTTAATCAAAATAAGTACAAAATTGAGTGGCAATGCGATTATTGATTAACGTGCTCAGCATCACATGTCGCCATTGTGATTTTTTCTCTTAAAAATAGATACAGTGATTCTTTGTAACCATATGTTGGGCTTAAGTTATTGATCTTATGTATGAAACGAATTTGTTAAAATATTTTAGCTGTAAAGATTGAGGCTGTGCAGCAGTCTTGATTTAAAAAACTGATATTTCATTATATAATTTACGTTCATCATTCAGCTCATCTCTGGAAGTTAAAAACCTTGAACTGTGATTTCTATAAGAGCTATGTTTTCCGTGGCATTGAGTTCGTGAAATTCAATGTTACTTAACTTGTGGTTATTTGACAGTGCATTGCATTTTCTTTTATTTTTATAAGCTTATCTGCGTTAGGGAATCATATTTTATTGTTTACAAACGATGTTTGACTTCCTAATGGCTTGAAAATATAAGGGATAAATCGATGTGTTTTTATGGTCTTTGACTCTTTCGTTCTGGAATTATATTTAAAATAATAAGCGGTATTATGTTTTTCATAATGAATTCAACATCCTTCTTTTTATTTTAAATAAAATTATCATCTGACACTATTCATTGAACAAACTACTATTCATTACGATGATTTTATCATTATTATTATTTTTATGTTTTTGTAAAGTTTTTACGAGACTTATTCTGTACTTTAACCACCTGAATAATAATAAACATACTTCTGAATTTTTCAGAAAATTTTGAATTATACATAATGTTCAAATCCTTATAATTTAGGCCAAATCTTTCTTGCTAATAAAACTAGTACATAAAATTATAAAACACAAGAATAACAATGGACATAATTGTAAAACACGAGCTTAATTAGCACCCAGAAAAATGAAATTGCTTAATTCTTTTATATGTGTTTTTCTACATCATTTTGCTTTAAAGGAAAATGAAATAATAGCTAACGATCTTTTAGTCTTGGACTTATAAATTATGAAAGCTAAAGGAAGCTGTGAGGGAAGTTATTCTACATTGGCATTATTTCTGATACTGCATTCTCTGTTTTTTGCTATGATTTATCTTGTAAACTGAGACTACAGTGTAACTACAGTGTAAACTGAGACCACAGTGTAACTAGAAGAGAAGTCACTGAAGCGTTAGAAGAGGAGACACTGTTAGAAAAGGAGTCACTGCAGCGGCTGCGAACGACACTTCAGGGTGTTACTGGTTCAATGTAAACCAAAGATGAAAATCGTTTCGATGTATGACATGTGCTCATTTAATGACACATACATAGAATTAATGCAATATTCTTCAAATTCTAGTTATTTCCATATTTTTATTCATTGCAATAAAAATACTTTTGAGCATATTCCATGAGCACGTAAATTACTACTGAGCCCTAGTATTGTTTTTCGAAACCTATACTACAGCTCTTAATAAGAGTGTGTTCTTACGATACATCATTGGTGCAAACTATTGACTGCCCCACTCCATTCAGCGATTACCGAATTCGAATTCCAGAGCGCATAACTGTTTATTGTAGTTCAGAATGCATTTAAAAGGGCCCTTCTCCTATTCAACGTGTGTGGAAATGATTTTCTTGGCATTCTAAAATTTAATTTCACAGCATAAACCTGCAATGGCTGAAGTTCAATATTTTGAATTTCTTAATTTCAAATACAAACGGTCAGTCTGTCTAACAAAAATGACCCCCCTGTCGTGTACTTTATACCTGTGAAGATTAAACTAAACTGTAATAAAACTTAAAACGCATTGTAAAGAATTAATTTCTACGCCAGGTTTATTTAAAAATAATAATATTTGGCAGTTAAATGCCTTTTGTGTAAAAGTAGTTTGAAATCAGTAAATTCCAGGTTAACCCTTCAAGAACTGTACATGTATGTGTGTGTATGTTCAAGAACTGTACTGTACATGTAGAACTGTAGTTGGCAGTATTAAAAGAATTTTTCGCCCAATCTAAATACAGTTACCCTATTAGAATTTAATTTTAAAAATTGTTTTTTCTTCTTTTATTAATTTTTGAGTTCGTAAGTACCAGTGTCTCTGAGGCTTACCTGTGTCTCATTAAGTTCGTTTCCCACCCAAAGGGCACAAGTGGTTTTCCTTCTGGAAAAGCATATCATCCTCATTCGTGGCAAGGCGCAGCGAGGAAATTCTACGTGATGTGCGGACGGATGTTTCGTTCGGTCGCAGCATAAGTGGAGACAATCTTAGGTAAGTGCCCCATTTCGAGACCGCCCTGTCAGTCGCCTCTGTCTGTCAATTTCTGTCATCCAACCCCTGGGTAACAGTTCTAAAGGCCCCAATGATCTGCAATATGTGACGCGTGAAAGATATGGGTGAGAAAATACGCGATGGCCTCACATAGACAGATCACATACAAATCTCAATGCCAGTTCTTGTTATATTTTTCTTGTAAATAGACTCATTTTCATTTTTAGAGTACTACCATAAATGTTAATGTGTTTTCATTTAAAGTAATCCCAGATAAGGAAAAATCGCACAAAAATGTTATTGGCCAACATTAGAAAAATTAAAAAGTAATATTTCAAAAATATTTTTTGAACATTTCATTTTCAATTATGCGTATCAATTTATTTCTCATATATATAAACTTATATAAAATGGAATACAGCATAGATTTTCCTATTAAAAGGCTAATTCATTCTTCGCAATAAATTTCAAATTACAACTGAATTTTTAAAAGTTAAGTTTCTTAAAATTCTATTATATACATGCATGTAGTTGCTCAGTAGAAAATGAGAAAGTCAGCCGCAGAATAAAATAATGCAATAATGAAATAATAGTAAATAATAAATGCGTATATAATTATTAATAATTAATTTTTAATTATCGAGTAGTTAAAAATTTCAGATAAATATATCTATATCTATCTATATGTATATATAATGATGTTATAAAACAAATAAATTTTAAAAATTAACCAAAAAATATCCCTTGACCCACTACTGAGCCACGTCGCAGCAATGTGTAAAGAAGAGAATATCCTTAAATTAATGTAGTATGTAAATTATCTCAATTATAATACACACGGCCTTGCATTCTGTTGTAATACTATCTTCAACCACTGCTTATTTTCTACATTTCCTGAGCAAATAGTCTATCGCAATACACTAGTACATCTTCTTCTATCATCATCAGCAATATGGTATGATATGTAAAATGAAAGCCAAAGGGATCCATGTAACGTTTAGATAACGAATTTCTTTTACGAAATACTTTTGGTAATATGTTTATGTTTTATTTTTAACTGTCGTTTGAAGAATAGTCTTACAGAAGAAGACAAATATCTTATATTCTTATGTTCTTACAGGCGGTAAGGAGGCCTCCTGATCTGCACCCTCATCGACCGGCACGGCCAAGAGCTGAGGTCAGTCTTAAGCACTTCCACAAACATGTAGCTCTATCTTAATATAACCTCGTTGTCTTCCTGTTACTCCCGTAACGTGAACCTGCTTTCATAAGAGCACTTTTTTTCGGCCTGAGAGTTGGTTTTTCTCTTTCTCTGTCGTGGGGGAAGCCTCCGGCCTCTCTATCTATATATTCTCCAGGTGAGTACATTTGCATTTTATTAGCTCCTTTCACAATATTCCAATCACATGGTAAATTGTGTTAAACAGATATCGTATTGCAAGGAACTCCGTCGATATGCCCGAATCCGTAACAATACTAATCGAATGCGAAACAATACCAAGTTTCCAACAATTAATTTGTTTATTATTCCAACAATTATTTGTGTGTGTTTAAGATACCCAAATAACTGAGTAAAAAAGGGTACATAATGATATTTACATTAGAATGTACTTATATGTTATAAAAAGTTAATCATAATATTATAAGTGATTTATTTATCATGCCCAATAATTAATAAATTCATACTGGTATGTGCTAAATACAGAGAAATAACGTTTGATGGAATTATATATATGTATTTTTACCATTCTGTATATTATTATTTGCAAGCCTTTTTACTACAAGAAACAATCGTGCATAATTCCTGAACTAGATTTTTTATTACTTACAGAGAACATGCATATGAAAAATACGTATAAATGTGATATTATTGCTTTGTTTTCTGAATGACAGTACTACATAGTTTTCATTCTAAAATCAATACATTCACATGATTATAGGTACTTTTGGATTATCCCTCTAACCCTCTCGAAAAGTCGACAATAGTGGATGACTAATTTTTCACTAACCTAATGCATGAAAAATAACAACCATTTTAACAAACGGTGGCTGCTCTAAAAATTACATAAAACAGCAACTAATTAAACAAAATTAAAAGTACAACAAGCATCATAATGAAATGGCAGTCAAACACTTTTTTTCCTGACCCATGTGCACAGCAATTTGACTTGTAATCACACCAGAGAATTGCAGAATTCTTAGTATTCCAGAACAGTCCTTGGCAGTTCTGTCCACGTGCACAGTGATCGGTTCTGCCCAGTGAACTGTTTCTACTTAAAAAAAGCATATAATTAGTCACAATTTATTTAAAATTATCATTATGTTTACCTATGAATAGCTGATATGCCACTTTCAAGCTACAATGGTTACTATACTCATGTAACAACATACATAATTAAAAGATAACTAAATGTGTCATTCTTTATATATATCATAACTTGAACAATAATAAAGAATAAAGAAAAGTACTTAGTAACAAAATAAATTCTCCCAGGAAACAAAACTCCTGATGACTGAGTAGGTGATAATGTCATGCAGTTCCAGTGAGCGCCGGTGGTAGGCATTTTGTCACCCAGTGCTATCATTGTGAATTTTAAATTCTGCTGCTTGACGACTCTCTAAACTCTAAAACGTTTGCTGCCAAGTGCCTTCCCTAAATTATAAAATTTTCACTATTTCTAAATTTTACTGCTTGAAGCTTATCTAAATTCTAAAAAATTGCTGCCTGTAAATCTTCCTTCCAGTGCATCTACACTTGTTGCACTAGCTCTGGCGCTGGTTGTGGTTGCAGCATTGACAGTCAAATTTGTTAGTTCACTAAGTACAATTTCATGAAATACGAATTTCTGCATTCTCTACTGTTAAGCAAAAATGCCATATTTCTAAAGAAATGCAATATATTCTTTTTCATTAATAAGAAAGCTTCACACTACCAATACAATTTCTTACAAGAACAAAAAGCATGCACTAATCAAAACAATCATAAATTACAAACATGGACTGTCAAATTTCAAAACCTGAATTCCAGGTGTAATGTGCTTACAACCATACTTGGATTGCCACAAAAATATTTTTTCGTAGCATTCTGGGTTACCTATTTTGGGGACATCACACGTGTTATGGTGATTCTCAAATAATTTGAAGGTACTTAATTATATTTATGCATTGTTTGACAATTGCTAAGGAAGAGTGTAATTTTTCATCATAAGTAATCATAGACATCTTTCATTAAATGACATTTGGTATGTGTTTAATACAGATTCTGCGTTATCATTTTTATACAGACATGGCAAACATGACAAAACTCATTTAAGCAAAGAAACAAAATGCTCCATACGGCTACTTTCAACAGTTATGAAAAGTTCTTGATCTGTTCAAATTAAGGACATATATGAAGCTATTAGTGTGATGTGCAGCTTTCTCAGATACTTATATTTTGAATCTGTTAGAACATTAGGCATGCTCTCCACTAAACTGTTGGGGATAGCTTGGAGTTCTATCTTATTCATTGAGGGCAAAGTTGAGTGCTTATGTGATTCATGCAAGGTTATTTCTGTGAGCACTGTGTCTGTGCAGTACAACCCTGGCGTGTTTTATGGGAGTGATCTAAAATTTAAACTGCATGCAGGCTAAATGCATAGTCTGAAAACAGTCAGAAATTTTTCATAGCGAAATGAAAATTTTCATCAGCAAAATAAAAAAAAATATTTTATCAATACTAAAGATTTATCTTACTAAATATTTGGCAAAATGTATATAAACAATAACAATAATAACACAAAGGAAAATAGTTCAAATTTATATTTATTTTTTGCCTGAAGTTTGAAGTTTGGTACTTGCAAAACAATTCTATTAGTTACAACTTTGTAATTTAAAACAATTGGCCGTTAAATATTAATATTTCAGACTGACATTTATTTCAAATAATTATATTGTGTTTATTAATGATTCTATAACTTAATTTAATTTAAATTAAGAATAAAATATGCAAACGTTCTTAATTTTCCGAGAAAACTTTTCACATTAGACAATGAAATTAAAAATGAGAATAAATGATGAAAGCATAGTGTCTTTTTCTTCTAATTAAATTTTTCTTTGACATAGAATTTAAGGCACATAGGTTTGTATGTAAAGCATATTAATTTTGTATGTAAATACGAAATTTGTATGATGTTCGTGGATTACAAAATTTGTATGATGTTCGTGGATTACAAAATTTGTATGATGTTCATGGATTTTTATGTTTCATGAATTACAAGAAATCAGTTACTAGAGATTATCTTTATTATAGATTATAGCCACTCATCAGTAAACTGGGCTGTGTTTATAAGGTATTTCTCCCGCCTTCTTAGCGGGCTTTCATGGCGTAGTGGTAAGCATTCTCCGCGCATATTCAAGAGGTGCGTGGTTCGAGTCCCGGTGAGGACATTGCTCATTTTTTACATCTTCTGCTTTCAAAAATTACTTAATGTCTCTACATATTCTTCTTAATTTTGAATTGTGAAAAGAGCTGTTCACATATGAATGTATTCAAAAGATTTATAACTGAACATATTTATTTTTTGGCAGATCTGAGTAAAAGTTAATCAAATCTTCAAATCTTTGAATAAGATTTAAATCACATTGAAAATTATCAGCTTTAGTTGTAGACTTTCTGATTATTCATGTTAGCTTTTAATGCTAATGAAAATTTGATCAGAATGACTACATAATAAAAAGTCGAGTTTCAAATAATGGAAGTCTTGAAATCTTTAAAGCAGTGTATTTGTAATAAATGCATAATTGAAATCTGTTCACGTGCCACATGAAATTTCATTCAAGGCTGCCAGTCTGAGACCGCTTCTTTATGTGATTTAGGTTTTACTAGATAACTCTGCTTCCTAGTGCATCAGACCCTTTAGCTGACTTGTTTTGGCGGTCATTGTCATCCATAAACAGAAAGTCAAGACCAAATGACCTTTTAAAAACGTGAATATCATCCTGGAGCATTCGTGTGCACCTCTGTCAAAGATCTGGAAATCTACTGGTGCACATGACCATGCAATTATTCCTTGGCCATAACAATAAGTTTATTGAGCATCTTGGAGAGAATAATGATTTCTCCTCATTCCTTGCTGTCCAGAATCACTTGATTTGTAAGGCTATTTGTAGTGTTTTGATTCTTATTTATAGTGTTGCGATTCACTGTAACCTTCTATGATGTTACTCTGCTTGTAGTAAACACTAGAAAATCTAAATGATCTGTTTCTGTATGTCATATGTATATTTGCACAACCACTGTAAACTTTGTAAAATTTTATTTCAAATAAATGCTGCTAATCACCAAGACACTTCCTTGGCCTGGTGTAGCAGATGATAGATAGTATCTATTGATGGAGCAGAACAGCCAAAAGCCTAAATCAGGGATCAGAAACCTTGTAGCTGTGGTTTGCCAAACCAATCTACCAATATGATTCAGGATGCTGCATAGTAGGAATTATTTGAAATTATTCCTGCGACAGTGCATGCAGAGTTAGTGAATAGAAGTCAAGAATACACATCTAGAGTTTTATTATATATTAATTATGCATCATTTAAAGATATTTATTAATATAAAACACAACTATTCCTTCAACATAAATAAGGAATTAAAACTGTAGATATATTATGTCTCTTTTAAATATATTTATTAAAATAAAAAATGGAAAGGAGAGAAAATGCACAAGGCGGAAGGTGGGACGACGCAGAGAGGAGAAACAGGGCGATTTATCCTTATCTGCTAAATTTGTAGAATGGTGTACAAATGATGATGTGAGTGCTCCATTGATGGTCTTCTGTTCTTGTAGTACACTAGGCTTCTATGCATATAAGCCAAAAATTTTTAATCTGTGAATTAAATGATAAATTGAGCAGAAACGTGACCAGAAAATCAACGTTATTTAATCACTTTACAACTACATGAATCTGTAAAGTTATGGCAAGGCTACATGTAAAGTCTGTGGACAATGAATACCGTTTCTGATGTTTTTGCCACTAGACTGACATATCTGGAAATTCTGCTAGCCCTTCTAAGGCCTCAGATGTTTCTGCACAGCATTAGCACCTTCTACAGCATTCTTTAATCATGAGGTAAAATTTTTTGGCGTGTCTAATTGCTATGGCAAAGTGAATGACACTTTGTGCTCCCTCTATAGGTGTCACTGCTTGACCACAATCATGCACATTCAAATGATGTCTTGCCGAGATAGTGTTATCAATTCTTGCCATGAAAAATTTTAAATTACAGTAATATTTCCTAAAACTGACTGCAATTATCTCTCAAACATTATTGCTTGTAGTAATGAATAAGGAAAAGACATATTTGCCTTGCCTTTTACACAGATAAAACGTCTTCTCTAGAAGGGTACTTTAAGCCTGTGTTTTCAGTAAAATAAAATTCAAATATTTTAGTAAATTTTTATCAGCAAAATAAAAAATTGTCTTACCCAAGTTAAATTTTTCCTACTAAATATTTATCAAAATACACCTAAAGAATAATAACGCTACGAATTTTGCATTTAGTTAGACATTTTTAGTAGAATTACTATCAAAATATTTTATTTCCCCGTCCAATGCAAGGCGTGGCAAATTTTAAGAAAAAGCTACGCCGGAAAAGTAAAAATACAGGAACACGTGCATTTAACATTGAATAAAAGTTTAACTCTATAATTAATATTTAATTTGAATAAATGTAATTGACTACTGTGTTAGCTGTAACCGTAATTCTACTCATTTTGCTTTCCAAAAATTGCTAGAGCTGCATCGCGCAGCCTATTTAAAAAGCTATAAAAGCCGGAGCGAAACATCCCAGTTGTTTTTTACTTAGCTGTTGTAATTTTGTTGATCGGATTAGCTTTCTCTGCGGTTTGGATTGCGTTTTACTTAGCGTTTTAGTTGTTCAAAATATAGCTACTGATTATATTGCGTGATATTGTGATATTGTACGAATATCTTGTAAGAAAAACTCCAGCGTTTTGTTATATTGTGAGAAGAATAAATTTTATTAATTGTTTATCGGACTTGTGCATTCAATCTGTTACGAACCCGTACGCACGCAACAATAACAATAACACAAAGGAAGATTATTCAACTTCATATTTATTTTCTATCTGAAATATAAAGTTTGATTCTTTCAAGATAATTTTGTTGGTTACAACTTTGTAATTCAAACATATTAACAGATAAATACTAATATTTCAGACTGATATATATTTCAAATAAGTTTGACGTATTCAATTAATCATTCCTTAACCTACTTTAATTTAAATTTAAAATAAACAGATTAAGGAAATTCTCTAAATTTACAGAGAAAACTTTTCATGTGGGATGCAACATGAGTGCTATACACGTGGAACAAAATAATTATAAAGTATTTTTTTTCTTATATCGTAAATTTTCTTTGACACATAAATTAAAGTGCATATGTTTGTATGTAAAACATTGTAAATTCTGTGTGTATATATAAAATTTGTATGATGTCCGTACAGTGGATTACAAGAAATCAGGTACTAGAAATTGTCTGCATCATTAATTTTAGATGTTCATCAGTAAATTGACTTCTTTTCATGTTAATTTTGTGCTGTGAATAAAAGCAGTTTGCATATGAATGTAATCACAAAGTTATTATTCTTAATGCAAAAATTCATAACTGAGCAAACTTGTTTTTGACAAGTGCAAATAAAAAGTTATATATGTGTCTTCAAATCTTTGAATAAAATTTATATCACATTTTGAATTATTTAACTTCAGTTGCAGATTTTCTGACACGTGATTCAAGTCAGTTTTTAATGGTAATGAAAATAATATTGATTTATATTTCAAATATGAAAATCTTGAAATTTTAACTGTAGTAAAATCTTTCTAAACGAAAGAAATGTATCTGGCTATTTCAGTCAAAAGAAATGAAATTTATTAGTGCTTTTTAAAATCTTTGTATTGGCAATATTTTCCTTCAACATATGATTGCTTATAACAGCTAAGGATAATACAAATAATTCAGTCCTGCTCACACATATATCTCACTGTAGAAAATTCTTTGGTACGTATTTCTTGTAGCAAAAAAACATTAAAAAATTATTTCAAGTTGCATTTTTCTAGAAGAATGTAAAATACCTCCTAAAATTTCCGCGATGCTCTACAAAAAATAAAATCATGGTTGGTATTATCGGCTAGTGTGTTGTTAGGTATCACTTAATACCGTATAGATTAGGGTTTTAATTCAAAATTTTTAATTTGAGTTTTTAATGTCATTGAAAACACACAAAAGTATTCAAACCGATATGGTACTTCTTGATTATCTTTTCAACCCTCCAAAGAATTTACCAGGGAACGCACTATGTTGGCAAGTTAGGCAACTCATATTATCTCCCAAAATGTACTTACGTGACAACACAGAAATACAGGTGCATTCAGCACATGAGTTCAGATTTTGGCTTTTGAACTTCAGTGGTCATTTTTCTCATTGATACTTCTTTTGATTAGTATTTGGTAAAATTTTCACAGTTTTTTCTTCTAAGGAATTACAATAGAACTGTAAAGTTTGCTGGCTGATGAAAAAGAAAGGGGTTGTAATTCTTCAGAAATATGGCATTTTTGCCTAACAGTAGAGACTGCAAAAGTTCATGTTCCAAGAAGTTGTATTTCATAAAGAACGAAATAGTCAGTACTGCAATTTGTTAAATTCTCTGATGTTTTATTGAATAAAAACAATTAACTAAGAAAATAGGAAAACAACAGGTACATATTGAAGCAAGGCTGGCACCTGTATATCCAAGTAAGCATACTAGGAATCGGCTGGTCTTGCTAGCTACTAACTTCAAACCCTGGATGGAATTCCGAGGGACAGCAGCCTGTGGGAAGCAGTCCAAAGCTCTTTTATACCTCTTCCCTTTTCAACAACTTCTTCAGAGAATTTCGGCTTCCTGTGTATTTTATGTGCTTCCTTCTCTTCTAGATAATATACACTCTCAAACATCCATGCCTTCTCTGTGATTCGAACCTGGCTGTTCAATACGGCAGTTAGTGTCAATTGCTATTTTGTTTCGGCATGCATACCTCCCACGCACCATGGTCTGGGAAAACAGAAGCATGTACGGTGCTAAATTTGTGCAATTTTCACAAGCAAAAACAAGTTTCTGTGTGCATGGGGAAACAGTAGTTTGTGCAGTGCTAAGTTGTGTAAGCTGTGCACGATGTCAAGTTTCTGCAATTCTCTAATGTTTTTTGAAGATAAAGCATGTCTCTGTATGAGAAGAACAGAAAAACGAGGATTTGTCTAATTATTATGGATATTTCTTGGAGTTTTAATTTTGTTAATTGATTGGTATTTTATGTAATTTTTAGTCTGCTGCTATTTTTGAAAATGGCTGTTGTCTTTTGCATCTCAGGTTGGCAAAAAAGTAGTTGCTAACGATTGTTGACTTTCGAGAGGGTGTATGGTAAAAAAACTCATAAATATTAGCCCATTCATATTAGATCTAAATATTTTACTAGCACTTTTAAAACAACATTAGTTTACTTAATATTCTTTGACATTTGAAGGAAAAGTCTTACAGCACTAAGTAGAGTAGTCCAGACTTTTGGGTAACTGAAAAGTCATCTCAGAAATTTATACGATATTTCAGAATTTAATTATATATATATATTCTTGTATTTTTTTTAAAAATTTTAATGAATATCGATTTTGTTTTCCCAGTATCAATCAAATGGTGATGTTTTAAATAAGTACGTACTTAAGTGTATAGGTAAATAAAATACGATATTTATTCCCATATTTCCTCTCTTGTTTTACTAATTTTATCATAAATTATGTGAATCATTTAATTTTTAAATTGTCTGGTTGCATTAAGAACATAACAAATAAAAATTACCCATGGATAAGTCATTGGTAACTAATTATTAATACTCACAATATTACTTACTCGAAAGTACACTACATTCTGATAAGAATATATAGTAATATTGGTATTACAATACCTAATAAAATATGTTCCTTTCTACTCAAACTGTGTCCTAATTCTCGCTTACTTTCATTCATGTTCTGTGTTACTTGTGTGATTTCGCTTACTCTCATTCATGTTCTGTGTTAGGTCTTGAACTGTAATACTGTTAGCACTCTGTCTGTCTTATCTGCTACAGCTTTCAAGTCTTCCCTGTCGAAAACTTTGTCATGGTTCTGTCTATCTTGCCACATGTAATGGCATTCAGAATAATCAAAAGTATTACATATCCCCATTTTTTTAAACTATTACTGTTTCATCAGTTAGAGCCCATCCACTCTAAATTCGGTTACAGCCGAAAACATCGCAGCAAAATCATCGCGGAAGAAAACGTCGCAGAGAAAACAACGCAAGGCAAAAACGTCGCGGTACAAAATATCGTAGGAGAAAATAAAGAGAGAACACCGCAGTTCTAAAACATCGTGGTACAAAATTTCGCTGTCGAAAATAAAGTGGTTCAAAAACTTCGCAGTTTAAAAACATCGTAGTCGAAAATATCGCTGTCAAAAATAAAGCACCTACAAATCATTGCATGACGATAACATCGCTCCATGCGTTTTTCGGGCTTTAATAATTGTAAATGGATATTCGCATAATGATTTGTGAGCGCAAGATGGAAAGGAGAATAATTTTTACTTTCATTTTTTTTATTTACTAATAAATTTTTAAAAGCAAAACAAGAAATAATTTTCACTATAAGAGTATCATATTAACAAAAGTGAAGAAAATAATCTCATAATTAACTTACCAATTTTTTATAGATAAGGTCATGGAGTTACTTACTTTCCGTTTCCTAACCGTTTTTAGATTATACTTTTCATGAAAAATTACCAGTAAAAGTTTATAAAAAATTATTTATTAATGACCTTTGTTAGTTAACTACATCAGTTTAAAATTGTATTAAGTGCTATAAGTTGCATTAATTTTCTATGCTTAAGTTTCCATTTTAAATTTTCAGCAAATATTTATTAGTTAACAAAAAATATGAAAGTAAAATTTATGCTCCTTTCCATCTTACACTCACAAATCATAATGCGAATATCCATTTGCAATTATTAAAGCCTAAAAAACGACTGTGTGCAATGCTATCGTCATGCGATGATTTGTAGGAGCTTTATTTTTTGCCCCGATACTTTCCACAACGATGTTTTAAACTGCGAAGTTTCTGAACGGCTTTACTTTCGACGACGATATTTTGTACCACGATGTTTCAGAACTGCGATGTTTTCTCTTTGATTTATTTTCTCCCACGATGTTTTGTACTACGACGTTTTCACCTTGCGTTGTTTTCTCCACGACGTCCGCGAGGTTTACGGCGAACACCCTAAATTCACAGATAAATCAGTCAGTATGATGAAAGAAACCACTACGTGGACAAGTTTATTTTAAAACTTAGATTAACCTTCCTTGCGAAGGCTTAGTACGAAAACCCATAGGGGCAATACATGCCAGCTTCAACCAAATGAAAAACCTAAATGCATCTTCTGTTCGGAATCTCACCTAAGTTCCTATCATGGCTGTAAAGTTTATCAGCGGAGATTTCAAAAAATAATCAAACAAAAAACAAATCATCTCCTCCTAAAAAAGAAGACTTTCCTAATTTTACTACCTCAGCTACTTCAGAAACTTTTATAATCTTAAAAATTTCTTACAGTGAAACACTAAAGAAAAATAAATCCAAAGAATAACAGGTTCCAGAAATTGCACAAATCATGCAAATCTTTCAAGATCCTCATGTTTTCAGGCTAATTAATATTATCGCCATTTTAGCTCATCAGACGTACTCGCTTTTACGCCAGTTTTTTATTCATTACTTATGTTTTTAGGACAGAAATAGAGTGGTAAAGACCAGGTCGTACACCACTTACGCAAGCCAGGACCCAGAACCATGTGAATACTTTGTAGAAATCAAAATTATGTGGATACTTAAAATATTTTTAGAACCTTGGGTTGAAATGCTCAGGGGAAAATTATTGGAGGGGGAAAACTTCATGAATTAAATATGGTAATAACATAATTCATAATAAATATGAACATGCTGATTTGAAAACTTAATTTTATTTTTGTTTGCTTTAACATAAATATATTCAATTCAGGGTAATTTAAGGCACACCC